>OZ023164.1:30594007-30860520 GCA_963678695.2 Diplodus puntazzo | reverse complement strand
AAAAAACCTGAATACAGTTCAATGTGCGTACTACAGTGACATTGGTGTGTAAAAGTCAGTCACTTTCTTACCAGTTACTGTTGGTGTCATGGGCGTGCCCCTCACTCGCACTGTACTCAGTACAGTGGAGAGCTGTTCCTGGACACCGGGGAGGTCAGTGAACTCAGGCACCGAAAGAGCAAGACTAGGCTCATGTGATATCTTCTGCAGCTCACTTCTGTCAGAGTTCCTTGTTCCAATGCCAATCACAAAGATGCCTTGCTGTTTGAGAGCAGAGGCTGGGGTATCTACATTGTCAAAAGACTTTCCACCATTTAGCAGGATCAATATTTGTGGGACACCTTGCAGGCGCCTACTCCCGGAGGAGTTTGTAAAGACGTTGTCCCTAACGTATCGGAGGGCTGCCCCGGTATTGAGGGGACTGCCCCCTCTGTGGTTCAGTCCTCTGACTGAATCCACAATATCCTCTTTTGTGGTGTATGTGTTCAGATAGAAATTGACCTCTGGATCTCTGCTGTACTGCACCACAGAGACACGGTCGTTGTTTGGTCCCACATTAAGTTTCTCAACAACTCTCTCCACAAAATCACGCATGGCAGGGAAGCCATTCCGTGTGCCATCAGAACCATCCAGAAGGAAGACAACATCCTTTTTGCCGGTGTCAACTGAGAAAAGACAGCAGGACAAACAGTTTAAAACCTTTGCGAAAAGTACACTGTTGGACTACTCATCAAGTTGTTGAATATTGTTTTCAAAGCACCTAAGGCAGCCTGCTTCAATTTTAAACAGTAGTAAAGCAGACCACAACCTCTCCTTAAATGCAAACATGGAGCTAATCAAGCATCACACTAAATTTCTTTCCATGGGTGCGGGTGAAATAAGCCGGGCAGCCTTTCAAGCCAGAAAAGGGGACGCGCTTGTTAACATACCAGGTTCGGTTGGCGTTTCTGGGGTGACATCAACAACCACAGCCTCCACAGAGGACTGAAGTTGCTCTTGGACACCGGCTAGGTCAGTGAATTCAGGCACAGTTATAGCATTGCGGGAATCGTGGGATATCTTCTGCAGTTCTCTCAAATCAGAGCCCCTGGTTCCAACTGCAAACATCAAGACACCCATCTGTTTCAGAGCAGAGGCTGGGGCATCGACACTGTCATAAGACCTTCCACCACTTAACAATATTAGGACTTGTGGAACTCCTTCCAGGCGCCTGCTTCCGGCAGAAGCCGTGAAGACGTTATCCCTCAAGTACTGGAGAGCTTCTCCAGTCTTGAGGGGGCTTCCGCCTTTGTGCCTCAAACCCCTGACAGTGTCCAGGATATCGCCTTTTGTTGTGTACGTGTTCAGATAGAACTGGACAGCTGGATCTCTGCTGTACTGAACCACTGAGACACGGTCTTTGTTGTCATCCACACTGAGTTTCTCTACTGCCTTTTGGACAAAGTCTCGCATAGCTGGGAATCCACGTCTAGTACCATCAGATCCATCCAACAAGAACACAACATCCTTTCCTGGTGGCTTTCTCTCGGCTAGGGAACATCAAATTTGAGACATATTTAGGTTCATGTGACCAACCTGTCCTGTATCAAAGTTAGATAATGAAAGCTAACCTCAACATTCACACATGACTCTATTCATGCTAGCACACCTGCATGCTAAGGGCGGCACTGCCTTACTTCCACTTAGTAAAATAAACCTGAATACAGTTCAATGTGCGTACTACAGTGACATTGGTGTGTAAAAGTCAGTCACTTTCTTACCAGTTACTGTTGGTGTCATGGGCGTGCCCCTCACTCGCACTGTACTCAGTACAGTGGAGAGCTGTTCCTGGACACCGGGGAGGTCAGTGAACTCAGGCACCGAAAGAGCAAGACTAGGCTCATGTGATATCTTCTGCAGCTCACTTCTGTCAGAGTTCCTTGTTCCAATGCCAATCACAAAGATGCCTTGCTGTTTGAGAGCAGAGGCTGGGGTATCTACATTGTCAAAAGACTTTCCACCATTTAGCAGGATCAATATTTGTGGGACACCTTGCAGGCGCCTACTCCCGGAGGAGTTTGTAAAGACGTTGTCCCTAACGTATCGGAGGGCTGCCCCGGTATTGAGGGGACTGCCCCCTCTGTGGTTCAGTCCTCTGACTGAATCCACAATATCCTCTTTTGTGGTGTATGTGTTCAGATAGAAATTGACCTCTGGATCTCTGCTGTACTGCACCACAGAGACACGGTCGTTGTTTGGTCCCACATTAAGTTTCTCAACAACTCTCTCCACAAAATCACGCATGGCAGGGAAGCCATTCCGTGTGCCATCAGAACCATCCAGAAGGAAGACAACATCCTTTTTGCCGGTGTCAACTGAGAAAAGACAGCAGGACAAACAGTTTAAAACCTTTGCGAAAAGTACACTGTTGGACTACTCATCAAGTTGTTGAATATTGTTTTCAAAGCACCTAAGGCAGCCTGCTTCAATTTTAAACAGTAGTAAAGCAGACCACAACCTCTCCTTAAATGCAAACATGGAGCTAATCAAGCATCACACTAAATTTCTTTCCATGGGTGCGGGTGAAATAAGCCGGGCAGCCTTTCAAGCCAGAAAAGGGGACGCGCTTGTTAACATACCAGGTTCGGTTGGCGTTTCTGGGGTGACATCAACAACCACAGCCTCCACAGAGGACTGAAGTTGCTCTTGGACACCGGCTAGGTCAGTGAATTCAGGCACAGTTATAGCATTGCGGGAATCGTGGGATATCTTCTGCAGTTCTCTCAAATCAGAGCCCCTGGTTCCAACTGCAAACATCAAGACACCCATCTGTTTCAGAGCAGAGGCTGGGGCATCGACACTGTCATAAGACCTTCCACCACTTAACAATATTAGGACTTGTGGAACTCCTTCCAGGCGCCTGCTTCCGGCAGAAGCCGTGAAGACGTTATCCCTCAAGTACTGGAGAGCTTCTCCAGTCTTGAGGGGGCTTCCGCCTTTGTGCCTCAAACCCCTGACAGTGTCCAGGATATCGCCTTTTGTTGTGTACGTGTTCAGATAGAACTGGACAGCTGGATCTCTGCTGTACTGAACCACTGAGACACGGTCTTTGTTGTCATCCACACTGAGTTTCTCTACTGCCTTTTGGACAAAGTCTCGCATAGCTGGGAATCCACGTCTAGTACCATCAGATCCATCCAACAAGAACACAACATCCTTTCCTGGTGGCTTTCTCTCGGCTAGGGAACATCAAATTTGAGACATATTTAGGTTCATGTGACCAACCTGTCCTAGAAGCTAACCTCAACATTCACACATGACTCTATTCATGCTAGCACACCTGCATGCTAAGGGCGGCACTGCCTTGCTTCCACAAAGTAAAAAAAACCTGAATACAGTTCAATGTGCGTACTACAGTGACATTGGTGTGTAAAAGTCAGTCACTTTCTTACCAGTTACTGTTGGTGTCATGGGCGTGCCCCTCACTCGCACTGTACTCAGTACAGTGGAGAGCTGTTCCTGGACACCGGGGAGGTCAGTGAACTCAGGCACCGAAAGAGCAAGACTAGGCTCATGTGATATCTTCTGCAGCTCACTTCTGTCAGAGTTCCTTGTTCCAATGCCAATCACAAAGATGCCTTGCTGTTTGAGAGCAGAGGCTGGGGTATCTACATTGTCAAAAGACTTTCCACCATTTAGCAGGATCAATATTTGTGGGACACCTTGCAGGCGCCTACTCCCGGAGGAGTTTGTAAAGACGTTGTCCCTAACGTATCGGAGGGCTGCCCCGGTATTGAGGGGACTGCCCCCTCTGTGGTTCAGTCCTCTGACTGAATCCACAATATCCTCTTTTGTGGTGTATGTGTTCAGATAGAAATTGACCTCTGGATCTCTGCTGTACTGCACCACAGAGACACGGTCGTTGTTTGGTCCCACATTAAGTTTCTCAACAACTCTCTCCACAAAATCACGCATGGCAGGGAAGCCATTCCGTGTGCCATCAGAACCATCCAGAAGGAAGACAACATCCTTTTTGCCGGTGTCAACTGAGAAAAGACAGCAGGACAAACAGTTTAAAACCTTTGCGAAAAGTACACTGTTGGACTACTCATCAAGTTGTTGAATATTGTTTTCAAAGCACCTAAGGCAGCCTGCTTCAATTTTAAACAGTAGTAAAGCAGACCACAACCTCTCCTTAAATGCAAACATGGAGCTAATCAAGCATCACACTAAATTTCTTTCCATGGGTGCGGGTGAAATAAGCCGGGCAGCCTTTCAAGCCAGAAAAGGGGACGCGCTTGTTAACATACCAGGTTCGGTTGGCGTTTCTGGGGTGACATCAACAACCACAGCCTCCACAGAGGACTGAAGTTGCTCTTGGACACCGGCTAGGTCAGTGAATTCAGGCACAGTTATAGCATTGCGGGAATCGTGGGATATCTTCTGCAGTTCTCTCAAATCAGAGCCCCTGGTTCCAACTGCAAACATCAAGACACCCATCTGTTTCAGAGCAGAGGCTGGGGCATCGACACTGTCATAAGACCTTCCACCACTTAACAATATTAGGACTTGTGGAACTCCTTCCAGGCGCCTGCTTCCGGCAGAAGCCGTGAAGACGTTATCCCTCAAGTACTGGAGAGCTTCTCCAGTCTTGAGGGGGCTTCCGCCTTTGTGCCTCAAACCCCTGACAGTGTCCAGGATATCGCCTTTTGTTGTGTACGTGTTCAGATAGAACTGGACAGCTGGATCTCTGCTGTACTGAACCACTGAGACACGGTCTTTGTTGTCATCCACACTGAGTTTCTCTACTGCCTTTTGGACAAAGTCTCGCATAGCTGGGAATCCACGTCTAGTACCATCAGATCCATCCAACAAGAACACAACATCCTTTCCTGGTGGCTTTCTCTCGGCTAGGGAACATCAAATTTGAGACATATTTAGGTTCATGTGACCAACCTGTCCTGTATCAAAGTTAGATAATGAAAGCTAACCTCAACATTCACACATGACTCTATTCATGCTAGCACACCTGCATGCTAAGGGCGGCACTGCCTTACTTCCACTTAGTAAAATAAACCTGAATACAGTTCAATGTGCGTACTACAGTGACATTGGTGTGTAAAAGTCAGTCACTTTCTTACCAGTTACTGTTGGTGTCATGGGCGTGCCCCTCACTCGCACTGTACTCAGTACAGTGGAGAGCTGTTCCTGGACACCGGGGAGGTCAGTGAACTCAGGCACCGAAAGAGCAAGACTAGGCTCATGTGATATCTTCTGCAGCTCACTTCTGTCAGAGTTCCTTGTTCCAATGCCAATCACAAAGATGCCTTGCTGTTTGAGAGCAGAGGCTGGGGTATCTACATTGTCAAAAGACTTTCCACCATTTAGCAGGATCAATATTTGTGGGACACCTTGCAGGCGCCTACTCCCGGAGGAGTTTGTAAAGACGTTGTCCCTAACGTATCGGAGGGCTGCCCCGGTATTGAGGGGACTGCCCCCTCTGTGGTTCAGTCCTCTGACTGAATCCACAATATCCTCTTTTGTGGTGTATGTGTTCAGATAGAAATTGACCTCTGGATCTCTGCTGTACTGCACCACAGAGACACGGTCGTTGTTTGGTCCCACATTAAGTTTCTCAACAACTCTCTCCACAAAATCACGCATGGCAGGGAAGCCATTCCGTGTGCCATCAGAACCATCCAGAAGGAAGACAACATCCTTTTTGCCGGTGTCAACTGAGAAAAGACAGCAGGACAAACAGTTTAAAACCTTTGCGAAAAGTACACTGTTGGACTACTCATCAAGTTGTTGAATATTGTTTTCAAAGCACCTAAGGCAGCCTGCTTCAATTTTAAACAGTAGTAAAGCAGACCACAACCTCTCCTTAAATGCAAACATGGAGCTAATCAAGCATCACACTAAATTTCTTTCCATGGGTGCGGGTGAAATAAGCCGGGCAGCCTTTCAAGCCAGAAAAGGGGACGCGCTTGTTAACATACCAGGTTCGGTTGGCGTTTCTGGGGTGACATCAACAACCACAGCCTCCACAGAGGACTGAAGTTGCTCTTGGACACCGGCTAGGTCAGTGAATTCAGGCACAGTTATAGCATTGCGGGAATCGTGGGATATCTTCTGCAGTTCTCTCAAATCAGAGCCCCTGGTTCCAACTGCAAACATCAAGACACCCATCTGTTTCAGAGCAGAGGCTGGGGCATCGACACTGTCATAAGACCTTCCACCACTTAACAATATTAGGACTTGTGGAACTCCTTCCAGGCGCCTGCTTCCGGCAGAAGCCGTGAAGACGTTATCCCTCAAGTACTGGAGAGCTTCTCCAGTCTTGAGGGGGCTTCCGCCTTTGTGCCTCAAACCCCTGACAGTGTCCAGGATATCGCCTTTTGTTGTGTACGTGTTCAGATAGAACTGGACAGCTGGATCTCTGCTGTACTGAACCACTGAGACACGGTCTTTGTTGTCATCCACACTGAGTTTCTCTACTGCCTTTTGGACAAAGTCTCGCATAGCTGGGAATCCACGTCTAGTACCATCAGATCCATCCAACAAGAACACAACATCCTTTCCTGGTGGCTTTCTCTCGGCTAGGGAACATCAAATTTGAGACATATTTAGGTTCATGTGACCAACCTGTCCTGTATCAAAGTTAGATAATGAAAGCTAACCTCAACATTCACACATGACTCTATTCATGCTAGCACACCTGCATGCTAAGGGCGGCACTGCCTTACTTCCACTTAGTAAAATAAACCTGAATACAGTTCAATGTGCGTACTACAGTGACATTGGTGTGTAAAAGTCAGTCACTTTCTTACCAGTTACTGTTGGTGTCATGGGCGTGCCCCTCACTCGCACTGTACTCAGTACAGTGGAGAGCTGTTCCTGGACACCGGGGAGGTCAGTGAACTCAGGCACCGAAAGAGCAAGACTAGGCTCATGTGATATCTTCTGCAGCTCACTTCTGTCAGAGTTCCTTGTTCCAATGCCAATCACAAAGATGCCTTGCTGTTTGAGAGCAGAGGCTGGGGTATCTACATTGTCAAAAGACTTTCCACCATTTAGCAGGATCAATATTTGTGGGACACCTTGCAGGCGCCTACTCCCGGAGGAGTTTGTAAAGACGTTGTCCCTAACGTATCGGAGGGCTGCCCCGGTATTGAGGGGACTGCCCCCTCTGTGGTTCAGTCCTCTGACTGAATCCACAATATCCTCTTTTGTGGTGTATGTGTTCAGATAGAAATTGACCTCTGGATCTCTGCTGTACTGCACCACAGAGACACGGTCGTTGTTTGGTCCCACATTAAGTTTCTCAACAACTCTCTCCACAAAATCACGCATGGCAGGGAAGCCATTCCGTGTGCCATCAGAACCATCCAGAAGGAAGACAACATCCTTTTTGCCGGTGTCAACTGAGAAAAGACAGCAGGACAAACAGTTTAAAACCTTTGCGAAAAGTACACTGTTGGACTACTCATCAAGTTGTTGAATATTGTTTTCAAAGCACCTAAGGCAGCCTGCTTCAATTTTAAACAGTAGTAAAGCAGACCACAACCTCTCCTTAAATGCAAACATGGAGCTAATCAAGCATCACACTAAATTTCTTTCCATGGGTGCGGGTGAAATAAGCCGGGCAGCCTTTCAAGCCAGAAAAGGGGACGCGCTTGTTAACATACCAGGTTCGGTTGGCGTTTCTGGGGTGACATCAACAACCACAGCCTCCACAGAGGACTGAAGTTGCTCTTGGACACCGGCTAGGTCAGTGAATTCAGGCACAGTTATAGCATTGCGGGAATCGTGGGATATCTTCTGCAGTTCTCTCAAATCAGAGCCCCTGGTTCCAACTGCAAACATCAAGACACCCATCTGTTTCAGAGCAGAGGCTGGGGCATCGACACTGTCATAAGACCTTCCACCACTTAACAATATTAGGACTTGTGGAACTCCTTCCAGGCGCCTGCTTCCGGCAGAAGCCGTGAAGACGTTATCCCTCAAGTACTGGAGAGCTTCTCCAGTCTTGAGGGGGCTTCCGCCTTTGTGCCTCAAACCCCTGACAGTGTCCAGGATATCGCCTTTTGTTGTGTACGTGTTCAGATAGAACTGGACAGCTGGATCTCTGCTGTACTGAACCACTGAGACACGGTCTTTGTTGTCATCCACACTGAGTTTCTCTACTGCCTTTTGGACAAAGTCTCGCATAGCTGGGAATCCACGTCTAGTACCATCAGATCCATCCAACAAGAACACAACATCCTTTCCTGGTGGCTTTCTCTCGGCTAGGGAACATCAAATTTGAGACATATTTAGGTTCATGTGACCAACCTGTCCTGTATCAAAGTTAGATAATGAAAGCTAACCTCAACATTCACACATGACTCTATTCATGCTAGCACACCTGCATGCTAAGGGCGGCACTGCCTTACTTCCACTTAGTAAAATAAACCTGAATACAGTTCAATGTGCGTACTACAGTGACATTGGTGTGTAAAAGTCAGTCACTTTCTTACCAGTTACTGTTGGTGTCATGGGCGTGCCCCTCACTCGCACTGTACTCAGTACAGTGGAGAGCTGTTCCTGGACACCGGGGAGGTCAGTGAACTCAGGCACCGAAAGAGCAAGACTAGGCTCATGTGATATCTTCTGCAGCTCACTTCTGTCAGAGTTCCTTGTTCCAATGCCAATCACAAAGATGCCTTGCTGTTTGAGAGCAGAGGCTGGGGTATCTACATTGTCAAAAGACTTTCCACCATTTAGCAGGATCAATATTTGTGGGACACCTTGCAGGCGCCTACTCCCGGAGGAGTTTGTAAAGACGTTGTCCCTAACGTATCGGAGGGCTGCCCCGGTATTGAGGGGACTGCCCCCTCTGTGGTTCAGTCCTCTGACTGAATCCACAATATCCTCTTTTGTGGTGTATGTGTTCAGATAGAAATTGACCTCTGGATCTCTGCTGTACTGCACCACAGAGACACGGTCGTTGTTTGGTCCCACATTAAGTTTCTCAACAACTCTCTCCACAAAATCACGCATGGCAGGGAAGCCATTCCGTGTGCCATCAGAACCATCCAGAAGGAAGACAACATCCTTTTTGCCGGTGTCAACTGAGAAAAGACAGCAGGACAAACAGTTTAAAACCTTTGCGAAAAGTACACTGTTGGACTACTCATCAAGTTGTTGAATATTGTTTTCAAAGCACCTAAGGCAGCCTGCTTCAATTTTAAACAGTAGTAAAGCAGACCACAACCTCTCCTTAAATGCAAACATGGAGCTAATCAAGCATCACACTAAATTTCTTTCCATGGGTGCGGGTGAAATAAGCCGGGCAGCCTTTCAAGCCAGAAAAGGGGACGCGCTTGTTAACATACCAGTTTCAGGTGGCGTTTCTGGGGTGACATCAACAACCACAGCCTCCACAGAGGACTGAAGTTGCTCTTGGACACCGGCTAGGTCAGTAAATTCAGGCACAGTTATAGCATTGCGGGAATCGTGGGATATCTTCTGCAGTTCTCTCAAATCAGAGCCCCTGGTTCCAACTGCAAACATCAAGACACCCATCTGTTTCAGAGCAGAGGCTGGGGCATCGACACTGTCATAAGACCTTCCACCACTTAACAATATTAGGACTTGTGGAACTCCTTCCAGGCGCCTGCTTCCGGCAGAAGCCGTGAAGACGTTATCCCTCAAGTACTGGAGAGCTTCTCCAGTCTTGAGGGGGCTTCCGCCTTTGTGCCTCAAACCCCTGACAGTGTCCAGGATATCGCCTTTTGTTGTGTACGTGTTCAGATAGAACTGGACAGCTGGATCTCTGCTGTACTGAACCACTGAGACACGGTCTTTGTTGTCATCCACACTGAGTTTCTCTACTGCCTTTTGGACAAAGTCTCGCATAGCTGGGAATCCACGTCTAGTACCATCAGATCCATCCAACAAGAACACAACATCCTTTCCTGGTGGCTTTCTCTCGGCTAGGGAACATCAAATTTGAGACATATTTAGGTTCATGTGACCAACCTGTCCTGTATCAAAGTTAGATAATGAAAGCTAACCTCAACATTCACACATGACTCTATTCATGCTAGCACACCTGCATGCTAAGGGCGGCACTGCCTTACTTCCACATAGTAAAAAAAACCTGAATACAGTTCAATGTGCGTACTACAGTGACATTGGTGTGTAAAAGTCAGTCACTTTCTTACCAGTTACTGTTGGTGTCATGGGCGTGCCCCTCACTCGCACTGTACTCAGTACAGTGGAGAGCTGTTCCTGGACACCGGGGAGGTCAGTGAACTCAGGCACCGAAAGAGCAAGACTAGGCTCATGTGATATCTTCTGCAGCTCACTTCTGTCAGAGTTCCTTGTTCCAATGCCAATCACAAAGATGCCTTGCTGTTTGAGAGCAGAGGCTGGGGTATCTACATTGTCAAAAGACTTTCCACCATTTAGCAGGATCAATATTTGTGGGACACCTTGCAGGCGCCTACTCCCGGAGGAGTTTGTAAAGACGTTGTCCCTAACGTATCGGAGGGCTGCCCCGGTATTGAGGGGACTGCCCCCTCTGTGGTTCAGTCCTCTGACTGAATCCACAATATCCTCTTTTGTGGTGTATGTGTTCAGATAGAAATTGACCTCTGGATCTCTGCTGTACTGCACCACAGAGACACGGTCGTTGTTTGGTCCCACATTAAGTTTCTCAACAACTCTCTCCACAAAATCACGCATGGCAGGGAAGCCATTCCGTGTGCCATCAGAACCATCCAGAAGGAAGACAACATCCTTTTTGCCGGTGTCAACTGAGAAAAGACAGCAGGACAAACAGTTTAAAACCTTTGCGAAAAGTACACTGTTGGACTACTCATCAAGTTGTTGAATATTGTTTTCAAAGCACCTAAGGCAGCCTGCTTCAATTTTAAACAGTAGTAAAGCAGACCACAACCTCTCCTTAAATGCAAACATGGAGCTAATCAAGCATCACACTAAATTTCTTTCCATGGGTGCGGGTGAAATAAGCCGGGCAGCCTTTCAAGCCAGAAAAGGGGACGCGCTTGTTAACATACCAGGTTCGGTTGGCGTTTCTGGGGTGACATCAACAACCACAGCCTCCACAGAGGACTGAAGTTGCTCTTGGACACCGGCTAGGTCAGTGAATTCAGGCACAGTTATAGCATTGCGGGAATCGTGGGATATCTTCTGCAGTTCTCTCAAATCAGAGCCCCTGGTTCCAACTGCAAACATCAAGACACCCATCTGTTTCAGAGCAGAGGCTGGGGCATCGACACTGTCATAAGACCTTCCACCACTTAACAATATTAGGACTTGTGGAACTCCTTCCAGGCGCCTGCTTCCGGCAGAAGCCGTGAAGACGTTATCCCTCAAGTACTGGAGAGCTTCTCCAGTCTTGAGGGGGCTTCCGCCTTTGTGCCTCAAACCCCTGACAGTGTCCAGGATATCGCCTTTTGTTGTGTACGTGTTCAGATAGAACTGGACAGCTGGATCTCTGCTGTACTGAACCACTGAGACACGGTCTTTGTTGTCATCCACACTGAGTTTCTCTACTGCCTTTTGGACAAAGTCTCGCATAGCTGGGAATCCACGTCTAGTACCATCAGATCCATCCAACAAGAACACAACATCCTTTCCTGGTGGCTTTCTCTCGGCTAGGGAACATCAAATTTGAGACATATTTAGGTTCATGTGACCAACCTGTCCTGTATAAAAGTTAGATAATGAAAGCTAACCTCAACATTCACACATGACTCTATTCATGCTAGCACACCTGCATGCTAAGGGCGGCACTGCCTTACTTCCACATAGTAAAAAAAACCTGAATACAGTTCAATGTGCGTACTACAGTGACATTGGTGTGTAAAAGTCAGTCACTTTCTTACCAGTTACTGTTGGTGTCATGGGCGTGCCCCTCACTCGCACTGTACTCAGTACAGTGGAGAGCTGTTCCTGGACACCGGGGAGGTCAGTGAACTCAGGCACCGAAAGAGCAAGACTAGGCTCATGTGATATCTTCTGCAGCTCACTTCTGTCAGAGTTCCTTGTTCCAATGCCAATCACAAAGATGCCTTGCTGTTTGAGAGCAGAGGCTGGGGTATCTACATTGTCAAAAGACTTTCCACCATTTAGCAGGATCAATATTTGTGGGACACCTTGCAGGCGCCTACTCCCGGAGGAGTTTGTAAAGACGTTGTCCCTAACGTATCGGAGGGCTGCCCCGGTATTGAGGGGACTGCCCCCTCTGTGGTTCAGTCCTCTGACTGAATCCACAATATCCTCTTTTGTGGTGTATGTGTTCAGATAGAAATTGACCTCTGGATCTCTGCTGTACTGCACCACAGAGACACGGTCGTTGTTTGGTCCCACATTAAGTTTCTCAACAACTCTCTCCACAAAATCACGCATGGCAGGGAAGCCATTCCGTGTGCCATCAGAACCATCCAGAAGGAAGACAACATCCTTTTTGCCGGTGTCAACTGAGAAAAGACAGCAGGACAAACAGTTTAAAACCTTTGCGAAAAGTACACTGTTGGACTACTCATCAAGTTGTTGAATATTGTTTTCAAAGCACCTAAGGCAGCCTGCTTCAATTTTAAACAGTAGTAAAGCAGACCACAACCTCTCCTTAAATGCAAACATGGAGCTAATCAAGCATCACACTAAATTTCTTTCCATGGGTGCGGGTGAAATAAGCCGGGCAGCCTTTCAAGCCAGAAAAGGGGACGCGCTTGTTAACATACCAGGTTCGGTTGGCGTTTCTGGGGTGACATCAACAACCACAGCCTCCACAGAGGACTGAAGTTGCTCTTGGACACCGGCTAGGTCAGTGAATTCAGGCACAGTTATAGCATTGCGGGAATCGTGGGATATCTTCTGCAGTTCTCTCAAATCAGAGCCCCTGGTTCCAACTGCAAACATCAAGACACCCATCTGTTTCAGAGCAGAGGCTGGGGCATCGACACTGTCATAAGACCTTCCACCACTTAACAATATTAGGACTTGTGGAACTCCTTCCAGGCGCCTGCTTCCGGCAGAAGCCGTGAAGACGTTATCCCTCAAGTACTGGAGAGCTTCTCCAGTCTTGAGGGGGCTTCCGCCTTTGTGCCTCAAACCCCTGACAGTGTCCAGGATATCGCCTTTTGTTGTGTACGTGTTCAGATAGAACTGGACAGCTGGATCTCTGCTGTACTGAACCACTGAGACACGGTCTTTGTTGTCATCCACACTGAGTTTCTCTACTGCCTTTTGGACAAAGTCTCGCATAGCTGGGAATCCACGTCTAGTACCGTCAGATCCATCCAACAAGAACACAACATCCTTTCCTGGTGGCTTTCTCTCGGCTAGGGAACATCAAATTTGAGACATATTTAGGTTCAAGTCACATTTGTTACATGATAAATTTAGAGACTTAAAGCCAGTCTCAACCTGTTTTGTCAAGCTCGTACTGGTTTACCCCAACTCATTTAAATACATGGTTTTTTACTTTGTAATTTTTCATCCTAAGGGGACATGAGATCAGTCACTTCCTTCCTAGTATCTGTTTACCATGGGTGTGCATATTGTATTCAATAAAAGTGCATCCTCTTTAGAAAAAAAGAGGATGCACTCTTTGCTCCTCTGCTACGGTTGGGTGCATCTGCAGCTGTGACCTAAATAGAATGAAACACTTGCTTTTTTAATTTTACAAATGGCCCTGTGTTTAATTAGGTTTGGCAAAGGACATTGAAAAGACATGCCTCATGTTTGTAAAATAGTTTTACAATTTTTGTCTGAATCCTAATTTGGTGTTTCTATCCCTTTCATCACCTACCCTTACTGTGCGTTCAGACCACAAGCGCACAAAGAGGAAAATCCGCCTTGTCCGCCTTGTCCACTCCTCCTAAGTCGCTTAAGTCACTTTTGTCACCCTGTTCGTTCTTGCTTCTAAATTTAAAGGGCCCGCTCGCGTTCAACACCACCACGCAACTACTGCTGTAGCAGCCCATCTATTTACCGACATCGTTGATCACGGAAAGTTACTTGATGCAAAGTTACTTGATAAAATTCATTAAATAGCATGCTAGCATGCTACGTTGCAACGCTAGTATGCAATAATTTCTCTCCTTTCTTACAAACATATTACACAATTAAAAGCTCACCAGGCAAACCAATGACTAGAGCAACCTTCTTCCACGCATCGGCCGTCTTTAACTGATCCCTATTAGAGTTTAGATTCTCTGCCAGAGCCCGAGCCTGACCCTGACTGGTCGATATTTTCCTCCACTATCCTCGGCCGGGCCCTGGATCAAGCATTTGTGTTTTTTAATAACTCAAAATAATGACTGTATTATGTTGTTTGTGTCGCTGCATGGTCTGACACGTGAGTGAGTTGTCCTCATGCTGAAAACGTGACTTATTGCACACGTCACATCACTCCCCGAGACGTAAGAAGAAAGCAAAAATATATATTTTTATTAAGGAAAATGACAACAATAATAGTAACGCACAGTGACTTGAGTAAGTACTTTACTCTGATTACTGGTTTGGAAATATTAACGCATTAGATTACTCCTTACTGAAAAAAAGTGATCAGCTCATACAGTTAACGAGCCGGGCCGGGCCAGGTCGGGCCAGGCTGGGCCGGGCCGGGCCGGGCAGGCTGGGCTCGGACACAACGTGCACGGGCTCGAGTCGGGTCTGGCTTAGTTTTGCGGACCGATCTAATCTCTAATCCCTATATGCGAACAGGGTCAAATCGTAGAGGACCGGGTTTTCTGCTACGGCAGCAATCAACATTTTCAGCGCCATCTCGGAAGGAATGTTTGGTAGGAACCAAAGTTACGCGGGTGTTTCTCTGGGACCGACCTGACCGAGGGACGACAGCAGAACGAGACATCCCCATTGGTTATCGGATGGCTTTTCCCCCTTTTCCACCTAGACGTGTCATAGCTCATTACATAAAGTTGGAGGATTTTTAACTTTTTTTTCCTCCTAATCCGCCTATTCCTCCCGCCTCCGCCTTTTCCACCTTTCCCTCCTTGTCTGCCTGGCTCCCAATACACAATGAATGACTTCCGGGATCTTTTTCCTCTTTGTGTGCTTTTGGTCTGAACACACAGTTATTCTACATATCAGAGTAAGGGACAAAAGTATATCCAATAGTGAGTTTTACACGGGAACCATGTATTGAGACAATGTTGGAGATGGCAGTGATCCTAATCATGTTTTAGAAAGTTCAAAAAACTGAATCATGAAACATGCAGTATGTATACAATTATTCTTACCAATCACTTCTGTTTCTGAAATTTCACTTTTCAGTTTTTCCTCTGTAATTGTAGCAACAACTTGCTCTTGTATACTTGGAAGCTCAGCCATTTCAGCAACTGATAAAGTGTAACCTGGAGCATGTGATATCTTCTCCATTTCCTTGTGGTCAGAGTTTTTTGTGCCAATGGTTAATATTCTAACACCACTTTCTTTTAGAGAAGCAACAGGCAAGTCCACACTGTCACTTGATGCTCCACTACTTAAAACAACAAGAATTTGTGGCACATTGTCAGTGTTTCTGCTTCCTGAGGCAGCTGTGAATACCTTTTCTTTTACATATTTTAGAGCTGCACCCATTTTGACAGGTCTTCCACCTTTGTGGGAGAGTCTTCTAACAGCTGTTAAGACATCTTCCTTCCTCATGAATGAACTCAAAAAGAAATTGGCAAGTGCTTCATTGCTGAACTGAATCACAGCAGTTCTGTCTTTGTTTGGTCCAATGTCAAGTCTTTCTATCACTTTGTACAGGAAATCCTGAATGGCTGAAAATCCATTTCTTGTATTATCCGATCCATCCAAAAGAAAAACTATGTCCCTTCCTTTTTCATCACTTTGGTCTGTTAACAAAAATAGATGCATTTTTTTGTTATTGTAATCACAATCATTATAACTAATCACAGCCAATTTAAATTGTTATTCAAATAATGTAAATTCTCACCTTCTTTAGTTTCTTCCTCAACTCCCATTTGTGTAAGATGACTCATCAGACTTTGTTGAATACGAGAGAGATTTACAAAGTCAGGGACTGAGTAAGCATAATTTGGGTCTGATGAAATGACTTGCATCTCAGCTGAATTTGCCATTCTTGATCCAATTGCAAATGTGACAACCCCTGCAGCCTTGAGCATACGTGCTGGGCCTCTGGGAGAATCTCTAGATCTTCCACCAGCCAACATGACAAGTATCTGCTTGGCACCTTCATGACGTCGACCTCCAGCATTTGAAACAAAGACTTTATCCTTCACAAACTGCAGTGCTGCTCCAATATTCTGCGGCCTTCCACCTTTTGGTTGTAGGCTTGCAACAAGCTTAAGAACATCATCTCTTGTGTTGTAAGTATTCAGATTGAAACTGAGTTCGGCATTGTTGCTATACTGTACAACAGCAACTTTATCTTTTCCTTGGTTCAGGTCAAAGCTGTCAACCATTCTTGCAACAAATTCTCTTACAGCAGAGAAACTACTCCTGACATCATCAGAACCATCAATGAGAAAGACAATATCTCTACTCACACTGGAGCGTGAACCTAGAAAAGTCCACAGTCATATAGATTGAGTTAGTTTACAAGTCCAAATAAATCTGATCACTGGTAATATAATTGAAAAAAAATGCAGTTTACAGGATTTGAATAAATATATAAATAGTTAATTAAATGTTTTCACTCACCTACACCAGGGGTGACAGTATCTTTGTGAGATGTAATGGTTGATAGTAACTGTTCTCTCACAAGAGGAAAGTCTGAAAGCTCCTTGATAAAATACTTGGCTTGTGGACTGTGCGCTAATTGCTCTATCTCCAACCTATCTGCATTATTGAGTCCAACGCTGTAAAGGATGATTCCAGCATTTCTCATTCTGTCCACTGCACCTGAGACATCATCTTCTGACTTTCTCCCACTTAACAGAATCAGTATCTGTGGGACTCCCTGTTGAGCTCTGCTTCCAGATGAAGCACTGAACACATTGTTTTTCACATAATCAAGGGCTACACCGGTGTTCAAACTAGTCCCTCCTTTCAGATTCACATTGCTTAAATGACTTAAGACATCATCCTTCAGTGAATATGTGTTCAGGAGAAAGTCAGTGGTGGGCTTTGTGCTGTACTGAGTCAAAGCAATTTGTACTTTGCTTGGCCCAATTTCTACTTGCTTTACAATCTCTCTGACAAAATCCAAAATTTGTCTTTCACTTGCTCTCATATCATTAGTTCCATCAAGAAGGAAAACAACATCGGCACTCTGGAGTTTTAAATCTGAAATTGTGGAAGAGTCTGAAATGGATAAAAACAAACACTTTACAAATCAATATAACGATGGAAATCACACAAGTTTTATGTTGATGAAGACAACATCTCAAGGATTTTGAAATGCAAATTATATTTCTATTCTTACCAATAACAGTTGGAAATTCAGTTGTTTCTTTAACACCTCTCAGTGTGGCTTCGACAGATGGATGTATGCTTTGCAGATTGTTAAAGTTTGTGACATGAAAATAATGAGCTGGTGTGAATGAGATGGTTTGCATTTCCAAGGTATCCGCATTCTTTGTTCCAATACTGAAAGTCTTAATCCCATTTACTTTGAGTGACTGTGCTGGTCCTCTGACATCATCCCCAGATCTCCCACCGCTGAATAAATACAGATATTGAGGAACTGATTCTGCGTGTCTGCCTCCCACTGAAGCAGCAAAGACACTGTCTCTGACAAATTCAAGTGCTTTGCCAATATTGAGTGGTCTCCCAAACTTATGCCTCATTGTTCTGATGGAATTGAGCACATCATTCTTGGATGAATAGGAATTCAAGTAAAAATTGGCTGTGGCGTCACGGTTGTATTGGACAACAGCCACTCTGTCTTTGTTCTCATCTAGATTTAAACTTTCAACAATTTTTCCAATAAAGCCTCGTATATCTTCAAAACCATTTCGTGAGTCATATGATCCATCAATGAGAAACACAACATCTTGTTTCTTAGAATCTGCAACAAAGACAAAAGATGCAGAAACAAAGGTAATATGATTTTCTGCTGGTAACTTATGTCAGTCCCTATAATTGAGCCATACCTCTAAATACAAATCATCAAAACATTTTTAGCTGAAACATAAAAACATTACATCTTACCAAAGCTCTCAGAGGGAGCAGTTTGCTCTACATGGTGGGAAGTCTCTCTTAACAATGAAAACACATCCTGCTTAGCAGTTGGAAGCTCCTCGTAATCATTAATTGAGAGCGCATAATTGGGCTCATGAGATATTGTCTGCAGTTCCAGGGTGTCGGCGTCAGATGTTCCAATGGCAATCGAAATTACGCCCATCTCCTTCAGCATTCTGACCGGGGTTCTTATGTCATCTTCAGATCTTCCACCACTCAACAGTATAAGTATCTGTGGAACTCCTTCATGGAGTCTACTTCCTGAGTCAGAAGTAAATATATAGTCCCTCACATACTGGAGAGCCGCTCCAATGTTGTGAGGATAACCTCCTTTGTGACGTAGGCCTCTTACTGCATCAAGAACATCATCTTCTGTTGAGTAACGTCTCAAGTTAAAACTTGTCTCTGCCGTGTTGCTGTACTGGACCACTGCCACACGATCTCTGTTGGCACTAACATTCAGGTCCGCCACCACTCCTTGCACAAAGTCTATAATATCTGGGAATCTTCGCTGAGAATCATCAGAACCATCAAGCAAAAATACAACATCCTTCCTGGTGGGATCTGTAACAACACAGGCATTTACACAAATTTGTTGATGAAAAGGGTCTTATTGCCACAAATGATGGTAACTTTGTGTGCACATGCTCTGCTATTTTAGTGGGCCATTTTGTTGTCAACACAGCGCAGGGGAGCTGGACTGGATGTAACTGCCAAAACAACATGGTGGAAAGTCTAGTCTAATAATAAAGACCAAAATGCAAAGCATAATTGGCTTGGCTTGGTTCTCATTGTTAGTGAAAAAAAACATTTTGAAAAAAGATTCAACATTGGCGAACAGAAAAAATGGTTTAAAAATGGAGGGTAACTTTTAATCATCATTAAATAAAATCAACCACAATCAAAATTTTCACCCTTAAAAACTCGAAATTATTCTCTTTTGCTTGAATTAAGCCAAAATATTTCCTTTACAAAGGAGCTTCCATTTTCACTTGCAACTCACAGTTGTACAGCCTGTCTGGTTACAGCAAGGAGATTATGACAATACATTAAGTTGTGTATATGGCATACAACATGAAGTCATTACAGTCTTACCATATGATACTTGTGTGACAACAGGTGTTTCACTTGTTTTGATGGCAGAAAGTATTTGTTCTTCAACATCTGGCAAATCACTGGAATCTGCCGCAAAGAAGGCATGACTGGCTTCCTGTGTTATAGATTGAATCTCAAGGGTATCTGCATTCTTTGCTCCCACCACAAATACCATCACACCCATTTGTTTCAAGCCTTCAACAGCATTTCTGATATCATCACTGGATCGTCCGCCAGTAAAGAGAACCAAAATCTGTGGGACACCTTGTTGGCGCCTACTTCCAGAAGAGGCTGTATAAACATTATCCTTGACAAACTGGAGCGCTGCACCAGTATTACGGGGTCTGCCTCCTTTATGCCTCAGAACTCCCACATTGCCAGCAAGGCTCTGCTTCGTTTGAAATGTGTTCAGTGAAAATTCAACGTTGGGTTCTCTGCTGTACTGCACCACTGAAACACGATCTTTGTCCTCATCCACATTGAGTTTCTCGACCATTCTCTCAACAAAGCCAAGCATTGCTCTGAAGTCATTTTGCATTTCATCCGAAGAATCCAGTAAAAATACAATATCACGCTGACTGGATTCAGTTTGAACTGCAGAAACTGACACAAAGATCATACTCAATTATAGTGAGACATGAAGTGATATATAAGAAAAAGATAAGGATAGATAGATAGATAGATAGATAGATAGATAGATAGATAGATAGATAGATAGATAGATAGATAGATAGATAGATAGATAGATAGATAGATAGTCTTACCTAGACCATTCTGTGTTTTCAGTCTTGGTTGCTGTCGAGGCACCCTTTTCACAAATGACACAAGCTGTGGATAGATGCTCCCAACATTGTCAAATCGCATCACAGAGAAAGCATAGGAAGGGTTATGTGCAATCATTTGTTGCTCGAGTATGTCTGCATTTCTTGTGCCAACACAGAACGGAACAACTTTGTCCCGTTTAAGAGCTGCAGCAGCACTTGCAACATCATCTTGAGATCTTCCCCCGCTCAACAGAATCAGTATCTGAGGAACACCTTCTTGATGCCGACTCCCAGAGGATTCAGAGAAAGCATTATTCCTCACGTAGTCGAGAGCTGCCCCTGTGTTGAGTAGGCTGCCCCCTTTATGGTTCAATTGCTGGACAGCAGCAGCAACATCTTGTTTTTCGGTGTAGGTGTTCAAACTGAAATCTGTCTGTGGATCTCTGCTATATTGCACCACAGAAACACGGTCTTTGTTCTCACCAACATTGAGTGCATCTACCACTCTTTTGACAAAACTTTTCATTGCTGGGAAGTCACTCCGTGTAACATCTGACCCATCCAACAGAAACACTATGTCTCTTTGAGGGGACTCTAATTCAACTAAAAAAGAACAGGAAAATGTTGTTTTAGAATTAGACATATACTAGCTAAAAGATAAAGTGGTGCAATCATTACACATTAGATGGTAGGGAAAGCCGGAAGAGCTGGTAATCAGAATTCACACTAATTAATGCACTAAACAAGATAGATGCCAGAGCAATTAAGAAAACTGGTAGATGAAGAAATATTGAGAAACTTGGAAAAGACTACAAGAAAAGCAGCATATTCCACTTTCACAAATGAAAGATGGAGAAAGCTGAAAAAAAAAAAGAATTCAATAATCTTCGACTCCAATTCAGTCAATGATGTGATTATCATTGGCTCAAGGAAGAGCTAAAGAATAGAAAGAAAGGCTAATTGCTGATGTGGATCAGTCAAGGAAAGATTCTCCAGGGCACAAGACAAAAAAGGACGAGAGCAAAGCCAGAGACAGCATATCCATGAAGTTGCCTCTCGCCAATGGAGTCAGTTTGAGAAACATGAAACTGATCAACTGATACTCTTGAGAAGATGATGCAGTTTCATTGCAATTCAAACTATGAAGGATCAGACGGACTTAAATATAAGGGAGGAGAAAGTTTGATTCTCACCTACTAATCAGTGACACTTCTTACCTACAACAGTGGGAGGCTCAGTTTGTATTTCCGCCTTGACAAAAGCAGCTATCTCTGGTTGAATGGACAACAGTTCACCAAAGACAGGAAGGTTGAAGATAAATCTGGAGGAGAAGGCAATTTTCTGAAGTTCTTCCTGTTTAGCGTTTTTCATTCCAATGGCGAAAGACAGAACACCGATTTGTTTCAGGCTTAAGGCAGCTCCTGAAACATCATCACTGGATTTGCCACCAGTCAGTAAAAACAGAATCTGAGGGACTCCCTCCAGACGTCTACTCCCAGAGGAAGTGGTAAAAACATGGTCTTGAACAAATTGTAGAGCAGCTCCGGTGTTGCGAGGTCTTCCACCTTTATGGCGAAGACTTCTTACAGCATAGATAATAGCCTTTTTGGATCGGTGAGTTTTAAGGTTGAAGTAAACTTTGGGGTCATCACTGTACTGTACGACGGACACTCGAACTTTATCTTCTTCAATGTCCAGCTCTTCTGCCATTCTTCTGATGAACTCTCTGATAGCTGGAAGTCCATTTCTGGACTCATCCGACCCATCAAGGAGAAACACTATGTCCCTCTTGTTGCTTCCTGTGTCAACAAGGTGATACATGGATAGAGAATTCACGAACTGCACGTTCAAGTCTTTTCTATTTCCATGCATAGGTATTGCATGAGCAAGTTCAGAGGAATGAACTGAGCGTGAAAAGTAAGATGAGCCACGGCTGTGAAAGAGTTATTTCAAGCAGAACTGATAAAGAACCATCTTTTTATCAAAAAGATGTATGAAGGAATTTGTGGACTCATCTTCAACACTGAAGTGGACAATTGGAAAGAGTGAAAAAGGGCAACATTATTGAAAGCCTAATATATATATAGAACAGTTTATGTTTCAACAGAATAGATTTTCTAGCAAGAGTAATCATGAAAGTCATGCAGCAGAACTGTGCCAAAACATTTCATAATTGTTCTTTACAGAGTAAAACAAGTGAGAGCAAAACATTCTGAGAAAAAAAAATTAATGAAATATTGCACTCTTTGACTCTTACCTACTAAATCAGAGATTCCATTCAGGGTTTCTTCAGTGTCTTTGTTCATGTTCAGTGTAGCAACAAGTTGTGATTGGATTGAGCGCAACATTGAGAAATCAGTGACCTTGAATGTGAAACCAGGTTTGAAGGCAATCGTTTCCAACTCCGAGAGGTTGGCATTTCCCACTCCAATCCCCACTGACACAATTTCATGTTCTTTAAGTGCAAAAGCTGGGGCTCTCACATTATCAGTGGATGGTTTGGAAGTTAGAAGAATTAAGATCTGGGGCACTCCTTCTAGTCTCCTACTGCCCGTTGAGGAAGTGAAGACACTGTGCCTCACAAACTGGAGAGCTGCCCCGACATTAAGGCGCCTCCCACCCTTGTGTCTTAGGTTATCTATGGCATTTAGAGTGTCGTTCTTTGCCTTGTGAGAATTCAGATCAAAGTTGACCTCAGTTTTATCAGCAAACTGAACCACAGACACTCTGTCTTGGCTCTCACTGACGGAGAGTCTCTCCACAATGCTCTTTACAAAGAGTTTTATCTCTTGGAATCCATCTCTTGTGTTATCAGAGCCATCCAGAAGGAAGACAATATCTCTTTTTACAGCATTGCTTTGTACTAAGACACAACAAATAAGATTCGGTCATTCTGAGAAAACACCACAAACATCAGCAGAAACAATTTTCTTAACGCAAATCCACACGCCAAATACAAAAGAGATTGTTCCTACCTTGCTGTAGGACGACTTCCAGCTGTTCCTTTGGAAGGCTCACATAGGTGTTGAGCTGTCCTGGGATGGTGCTGAGCTCACTGAATTCCTTCACATTGAAGGCAAACGATGGGTTGTGTGAAATGGCCTCAATCTGCTTTGGGTCTGCATCCTTGACACCGACGCCAAATGGTACGACTCCCTCTGTCTTCAGTGAACCAGCAGGTTCCCTCACGTTATCCCTGGACCTGCTTCCACTCAAAACGATCAGAAACTGAGGGACATTTTGCCCAGTCCGGCTGCCCTGCCTTTCAGAGAAGATGGTGTCCTTCATGAATCTCAGAGCAGCTCCTGTGTTCAGACTACGTCCACCAGCCACTGACAAACCATTAACAGCTCTTATCACCTCATCTTTGGTTTGATAAGTGTTAAGGTAGAAACTTGGAGTTGGCCTCTCGCTGTGTTGAACCACTGAAACTCGTACCTTGTCAGTCCCAATGTCGAGTGGTTCGATTACTTTAATGATAAAATCCCGGATGTAGGGAAAATCTGCTCGGACATTGTCAGTGCCATCAATGAGGAAGGCAACATCCCTTTCACCACCAGCAACTGAGGAAAGACAACGAGAACAAAAAAACAAAATGTGTTGTTATGAACCAAACTTTTCTGTTTGTCACATTTATTTGATTAACAGAAACAGAAAAGTACTAAACTCACCAGGTTCATCAGGGAATGATGCTGTTGTCACATCTGTATCACCAACCACTGTGATCAACTTTGGCATTACGAGTTCAGCCATAGCTGGTAAATTAGAGAATTGTGCATCATGGTAAGCCAAATCCGGAACAAAGGCAACAGATTCCAGTAGGGCCTGATCTGCTTGCCCAGAACTAACTGTGAAGGTCAAAACACCAGCCAGAGCCAATTTATCAGCTACAGATTTAAGCTCATCCTGGGCTGGGCCACCTGTGATCAGAACCAACACCTGCTGGACTCCCTGCCTTCTGCGTGACCCAGTTGATGGCTGGAACATGTTGGAAAGGGCATAATTCATGGCAGCTCCTGTGTTCAAAACCGAGCCTCCAGTGAGCCTCAGTTGAGAGATTTTATTCACAACATCTTGCCTGTTGCTGTAGCTGTTCAGATAAAATTCAATTCTGGGGCGCTCAGCAAACTGCAGGAGACCAATCTGGACCCTGTCAGGTCGTACATCGAGCTGGTTGACCACGTTGATGATGAAGTCTCTCACATAGGGAAAGCTGCTGCCAATGTAGTTTGACCCATCCACAAGGAAGACAATGTCTCTAACCACTCTTTGAGTCTGCACTGTGGTTATCTCCACCACTGAGAACAAAGCACAAAAACAAACAATTATTTTGATATATGTGACATACCACACATACATACTTTCATTATTAATGCATTGAAAGATTAAAATGATGCCCTCTCAAACTATTATCTAAACATGCTACGAAGTTGATTCTTTGATACAAGTAACCCTCACTGCAAGATGAAAGTTGGTGTGATCGTCTCTCCACATGTGAACAACATATATCCACACCCCAACCTGCCCTGAGCAGTGAGAGTCCTCTCTTTGCAAACTGGGTGTCAAATAAAAAAAAGAAAAACAGGAGATATCTTAGTAAAGTGTTACTTGAGCACAAGCCAGTAAAACAGAGCTGCTTGTTTTTGTGAGGCAAGTGTTTTTGTACTTGTTTGAGTTCTATTCTACTTAGGTCATTGACAGTGAGACAATGTTTGGATGTGGACAACAGATTTGTTTATAAAAATGCTTTAATGACTCGAAAGAGTTATGCTGTCTGGGTATTCTACTCTACTGTGCATGTAATTAAAACAACGCACTAGACTCACATATGTAACTTTACTACGGGGTGCTAAACGTATCTTATCTTGTATCTTGACGTAAGAGAATGACACTTCCATTAAACTGTTTATTCTTGCCTCATGGACGTTTAAGGCAAGGGACGCCCTTCTTGCGAGTCTGGCAATTGCCAGCGGAAGGACATTTTGCCCAAAACATCTGTTTGGTATTTCATGCCTCATCTTATTATGGGGCACCAGTCCACCAAAAGACCTTTCCTCTTTTGGTAGTGTGATGAAAGTGATGGAAAATGCTGTCTAACATGTTCCTGGAAATTTTCCGTACGTGTTCAGTTGGGTTGAGATGCCACACCTTTGTTCGGGAGTATCTGCATTTGTCGTTTTTTCACTTACTCATTAAAGATCTCCTTTAATTTGTCACTCATCTGTATTTTCATTTCATCAAAGATCAGACAATTTGATTCGCTGAATTACTCTTGAAATGTAATGAATGTGGTTAGAAGACAACTATTACCTGGTTCGGTAGGCACTTCGGTCACCACCACCCCAGCTAGTGTTGAAAGTGAATCCAAAAATGCCTTTGGGTTGCGAGGCATTGCACGGAAGTCCCTCAGAATGAACACAACATTTTCGGAAAAGGCAATTTGCTTCAGTTCATCTTCATCTGCAGTCTTGGCGCCTGCAGCTAAAGTCAATGCGCCCATTCTCAGCAGGGCCTTTGCAGGTTCTTCCACACTGTCACTGGATTTTTTACTGGTCATTAACAGTATAAGCTGGGGTACCCCCCTCTCAATACGACTGCCTTTCTCAGATCGCAGCATGTTCGTCCGCACAAAGTCCAAGGCTGCTCCAATGTTGACTGTCTGCCCGGGTCTTGGTTTGATGCCACTCAAAGCAGTATTGATCTCATCCCTGGTTCCATAAGAGTTGAGATCCATCACTAGTCGTGGGGTAGTGCTGAACTGGGCCACACCCACTTGAACATGGTCTGGACCGATTGGCATGACGTCGACAAACCGCTTGATGAATTCACGCACAGCTCCGATGCTCTGTGTACCCATTGTAGTGTCGATTAGGAAAATTACGTCTCGGTTTCCAACTGTCAAGACTGAAAAGACAAGAAAAAAACATTAACAGCTGATTTTAAGTGAGCTTCTAATAATAAATCTACAGAGGCTAACAGAGACAACCAATGATATGCTATGATTAAATTCACATTTTATATTTATATTGAATTATTTCTGTTATTTGTTAACTCATTTACATACTAGAAAAAGAGGGACGCCTTCTAAATGTTTGGTCTTGACTATGGATTCTCATCAAGATTCTCACATGTACGATTTGCGGTCAGAATTAATTGTTTCAACTGCTGCATATGGAGACAATATATGGTAACCTAGGAAGTATCAATAATGCTTGTAATATTAATTTAAAAACTCAATAACAATAACAAATAGTGTAAGAGACTTTGGCTCATTATGAACAGCTGTTTCCATTGAGACAGTTGATTTGTATTTATTGTTTTTTTAAACACATAATTAAAATCCTTTAACTCATTTTACAAAGGAAGGCCATGTATTTAAAGCTACTCTGAGGAATTTTAATTGATGGCCACTGGTGACAAAAGATGACAGCGGTGAAACAAATTTAAGTGCCGCACCGCCAGACTACAGAGCATCTTTGGAAACTTCTTTATTCCTCCCCAGCACTTCGCCATTAAACATGACAAAGTGTTAATTTCAAGACTTATGACTCGTTTGCAAGTCCAGCCAGTTCTCACTCCCAACACATCAAATACAGCTACCTGGTCTGTGGCCGTACGCTTCAAAGTTTGATGTTGAAGCTACCTCTCTAGCACCTCTTGTTGAAGCATTCGCCTACTGCAGCAGCATAAAGACTGAGAAAAAGTCCAAGTCAAGGTGTGGTTGGGGTGGTTGAATGGGCCACTGATCAAGCTGCCTAATTTGATGAGTTGGGAGTGCCAATTTTTTGGTAGGTCATATGGAGGCATTTTCAGATCACTAACTTGGGTCTGGAGTCTTAGGCTGGAAAATAAACCCAATTCTGAAAGGCCTGGTAAGGGCTTGTGTTCACGTAATGTTATTTTCTGAGCGCTGGCATCTTTATTCAATTGGTCCGAATCAGGAGCAAGTATGTGCAGCTGCAGCAGCTGAGAAAAAAACGCTGAACTACTTTTTTCAGAGCACTGTGTTTTTGTGCGGCTCCTCCGAGCGCTTCTAGTTGAAAATCTCTGAGCTTTTCAGAAAGGCGCTGGCGTTTTAACTGTTGCTGTTTTTCAGGCAACCAATCATATATTGGATAGGGTGGGACTTACTAGTCACCCTGGTAACCCAGAAAAAATGATGAAAAACCTCTTTCAATGAACCTCTGTTCGCGTGATATCTGTTAACCATAAAGCCGTTCACCTTTAGTGTCTTAATGGAACTTTGTGGTTCTATACAATTGCAGTAGTTTAGTTCAGAACATTTAGACTTGAATTTATGCTTCTCACTTTCACTGTGTTATTGCCTCCTCTGTTAAAAGCCTGAATTATGATTGAGAATATGTACTTTCAAGTTTAGCACAAGCGTATCTTACCTTGCACGCTACGTTACATTCATTGTGAGCTTTTTAGGGCCCTTACACAACCACAATGCACCGCCAACATTTACAGAAAAAGTTACCTACCTTCTGTGAACTCATTCTGAACTATAATGGTGCGCTGGATCACCCCGTTAATGTATGGGAGCAGCTGGTCACCCATGTTTGCCACTGTTCTGATATCAGGGGCTGACAGGACAAAACTTCTATCTGTAGCAATCGTTTCCAGATCTGCAGTGGCAGAGTCACCAATCGCCACGCCGAATGTGATAACGCTGGCCCTCTTAAGGGCCCGGTCACCGGCACCATAATCATCATTGGCTTGCCCAGCACTGATAACCACCACCATCTGGGGCACACCCTCTTCTGCTCTGCCCCCAGCTGTTTCGCTCAAAAGGCTCTCGGCCACTTCCTCCAAGGCAGCCCCCAGGTTAGCTGTGTCGCCCCCTGGGTAGGCCAGGCCCTTCACAGCCTCCAGGACCGATGATTTGCTCTCATGGCCATTTAGATAGAACGCTATCTGTGGGTTTGTGCTGTACAGGGCCACTGCCACCCGAACAGTGTCCCTGCCCACATCAAGGCGCTCAATGATTCTCAAAACCAAATCGCGCACATAGGGGAAGTTTGCTGCTCCAACGTTCTCTGATCCATCAATTAAGAGTACTAGGTCAGCTGCATCTTCCGCTTTAAGGAGAGAGAGAGAAAACAAAACAAAATGGAACGTGTGAAAGCGTTAACATCGTGAGACAAAGACAAGAACTCGTGCTGGCATATCACGGCATGTGTCAAGTGACATTCAAAGTGAACACATCAATTACAACATTGCAAAACACATCATACTGCATGTAGGCTGAACCAAGGAGATTTCCTAAAGTGACGTGATGAGATTTATTTCCCCCCTAAACGTAGCTTAGTGTTTTTTTAGCCGATACTTTACCCTAAAACCTACAATGATACCTTATGGTAAGCCAACTGAACTTGACATTATTTTGATTGTTACAGGAAAAGGTGTTTTTTTTTTCTTCTGAATAGCCAAAAAAAAAATTCTAGTGAACGACTTTTGGTCGAACTTAAATTATATTTTTTTAAAAAAACGTTTCATAATTGTTAAAATAATTATAATGATGTAGCAATGATAATAATAATAAAACAATGTTTTATTAAATACTAAAATTGGGTAGAATAAACAAATATACTGATTAAAACTGCAGGTCAAAAGAACAATAAAAATAAAAGAAAATTGAGCAGTTTCTTATGAAACCTTTTAAAAAGTCCTTTTTTAAATCTGTGTGATATGTTTCTCGTATTTAAGCTCCATTGCGTTCAGCCTTCCAATGCAGACTCTTGTTACGGACCTCAGATAAAGTGACCAGTCATGATCCTGTGTCCTATCCTTGGTGCCCACAAGCCAAAGTACTTGAGAATGTATTACATTTAAGGACAAGTGTTTCCAATTTGTTTTTGAAGTGAATCACGTGTGCAAAGGTTTTGTCTTTTACTTTCTAGTTTCAAAGATACGTATTTCATCATTCCAATAACTTCCAGTAACCTACTATAACATATTGCACACAATTCGCGGACATCTATTTGTGAAAACATTCTCAAAGTACTTCTTCTGCAGGTCAAGGATGGGATCAGGCAGGTTCATCACTGTTTCCATTACAGAATATTGCACATATTTTACACAGATAGACATTGTGACTGATAAAGACAAACATACAAAATGCAAGACAAGTAAGCAGTTGTGCGTGGTTAGCTATTGTTAACAGCTCATTGATTTTACAATGTGATGTTTTTAAACCATCTTGGAGGCAACGTTCTTCTCCAAAGGCTTTCCACAGGAATGTTGTTAATCTGAGGTGTCACTACGTGGATTTTATTCCTTTGTTGTAGCTGTAATACAGCTGTAATACAAACATGCATCATCTGAACACGGTGTTTTAGATCATGACTGAGGTTACTGACACGGAACTAAAGTCTACCAAATGCAAAGGCACCTGGTACAGAATAGTTCTCTCAGTCCCTTCTCATTGTTTTTGTACAAGCATATCACACCCTACTTAGCACCGTGAGATGCTGTAAGGGTGTCAATCACATGCAGATATCATTGTGATTTCAAAGCATTAGGGGGATATTAAGACAAAACAAGTGATGTTAATTTTGCAGGTAGATAGTGAAAGGTTATTGTGGTTAAAAAAAAATACTTGATTGTGTTAATTATAAAATCCAGTCACGGCCACATATGCAGCAACTCCTTCCTGCACATGTAGCCACATTAGTATGGTAGTGACACTGGTCCCATTTCATTACCTGTCCCTCCTCCAGCCACGGGGGCCTCGTTTGCCGCAGGAGCCCCCCCTGACTGGGTCACGGCGCCGCAAAGCCCCACTACTAAATCTTGAATTATATCCCGCAACGATAGGAAGGTGTCTACACTGAAAACGTGAGTGTCATGGGGCTGGCTAGCCATCTCCCTGAGCTCAGAGTCCACCGCATCCTGAACTCCAACCGCAAAGACTTCCACGCCTGCCAGATGCAGCACCTGAGCTGGCATGGCCACATCATCCTGAGAGCGCCCGTCGGTTAGCACCACCACCACCTGGGCAACTCCTTCAGCAGCACGGCTGCCCGAAGCAGTGTTCATGTGTGTACGCATCAGGAAATCCAGGCCCAAGCCAGTCCGGGTTCCCCCACCGCGGTACGACATAGCCTTGATGTGTGCCAGGACTCCCTGTGTTGTCGGGTAGCTGTTGAGCTGGAACTCAGTCGTGGGATTGTTATTGTACTGCACGAGGGCAAATTTGAACCTGCCTCCTCCAACCTGGTGAAGCGCTTGTGTCAAGGTGTACAGAAAATGTCTGACATGCTCAAAGTTCTCCTCTCCAATACTCCAGGATGAATCCACTAGAAAGTATATATCAGCTGCCAACCCGTGTGCACAATCTTTAAAAGAGAGTGTTTGGAGGACAGAAGTGAAGACCAGTAAAACGATGCTTATCCGTGGTGCCAAACAATAATGCAGTTGCACAAAACAACTGAAATGTTTTAGATAGCTTGACAGCATCAATTCTGACTTTGTTTGTCAAGAGTATCTGACTGGACACTCCTGACGCCTCTGTTTTATTTTTTGTCCCATACTGAGATACACAATTTAAAAACAAATCAAGAAACAATATAACAATAATTGAAAAATATCCAGTTGTGTTTTTTATTAGGATGTCATAAGCACATAAGCTCACTTTCCTTCAGGTGTAGATTAAATAATTTAAGAGAGAGCAAAACATGAAAATACACCTCATTGAGCATTGATGAAAACCAGACAAAAAGTGTTTTCCAAACAGAACGATCATCTGCAGAAATGAGCACACCCTGCAGACTGCAGCTGAGATTGATTTGGTTCAACTTACCTTCCTGAGCATCAAGGTTAGGGAGGAGTCCTGCGAACAGGACGCCCAGGAGGGCGCACAGCGGTAACAACCGGTGCCGCCTCATCTTCTAACACCGAAACAGCAAAGGGGACACCTGTAAAACCAGAAACAGATATGAAGATGAACCAGAAAGTACAAACACCTGCTTTAAGTCTCGTTAAGTCTTTGTCTCGTATAATCTATTGCTGCAGCACCTCTATTCACCCACTGTCTGAACCTTCCATTATATTACTTGTCTCACGAAACCTCACTTTCTACAACACGGGAGGAGCAAATGTCAATTCAAGTAAAATGTTCTCACTGTGTTTACACTGTATATATTGCATACTCCAGAACAAGCTAGGCCTCCTTTAAGGTTTTTAATGTCCTGGTTTTCCCTATTTTTACTGCTAAATATATCACATAGCATTACATAAGCTCGTCTCATTGGCCAAGAGTGCAACATTTAATCTTTGACACAACACACAAGAGAAAATGCCTCCTGTCAGCCTTTTTCCAGCGTGCACCAGAATATCAGATATCCTCGTTGCTTCTGTCACCATGTTCCATTTACGTAACACTGGGATGAGCATTTTTTCATTTTTCACATCATGCAGTAGCAAACTTTAAAAAAAAACAGGCATGGTATCTGTTTTTTAATTGTAGCTATGTTTCAAAAAAACTAAATTTAATCACCATCACTTTTCTAACCTTTTGCTTTTATAAGTGAGGGAGCTGCTGTGTGCGCTGGTATCAGTAGCAAGACCTGCAGAGTGGTAATGATCAAAACCACCTGTTAAAACTACCAGCCAGTGTGCTTCAGCAATTGACTCTGCTTGGCAAGGACTGTATTTTCCGACTCACAAAATAATGTGTTCTCAGGAGGGGTGTTGGACTGGAAAGTCCGGTTCCACAGCAGGGGTGTGTGTGTTCTATTTAGTCAGATTTTCCCCCATTGTGGTGTTAAGCAATGTCGCAGGAAATTGAAGAAAGGTCACCATCGCTGACCTTAAAGGTTTAGCAGTAAGTATGTGAGGTTGAAAGGAGAAATATATGCACTTCAAGCAGGTTAAAGACACAGTGGTCCGTCAATCCTGAACCACAGAGACACTTGTTTGTTCTGCAGCCACAGCCAGAGCAGAGATAATCATAAATTCAAGTCTTATTGAAAGGCTTAAATGTCCTCATCACACTTTTATACACTTTTCTACATTATCCCTTCCATGTGTCCTTAAAGTCACACATCACAGGTATACGCCAGCACCCAACACAACCACTTTCTGTAGAGGGAAGCTGATTTTCCTACGCATGGAGCATCGTCGAGGCGAGTGAGGAGGTTGGCCTGCCAGGTGTTTTCCCCAATTTTGTGAAATATTTTGGTAAAAGACAAATAAGCCACAAACGTTATAACGCTATCTGTCATACAGCTAATGTGCTCCCAATGCACACGGTTTGTCCAAAGATTTTAACACAGTCGAGGTATCTTCCAGGCCAAAAAAACAAAACTTCAACATGGATGCAAACGGCTAACAGAGCTTTTCCATCATAGGGGGGCTGAGGTCAGCCTCACAGAGGAGATGACATTCTCGGACATCTGGTGAAAGCTAAGGGTCGAAAGGAGCCAGCTAAGGTTCTGATTCTGATTAGGAGGCTTCCTCAGCACCTCCCTTTGGAGGTTTTCTGGGCAAAACCAACTTGCCTGAGGGATTACATAACTGATCTGGCCTAGGAACCTCTGACGAGCCCCAGGATGAGCTGGAAAGCGTTGTTGGTGAAAGGGACGATTGGAAAACCCTGCTTAGCCTCCTGCTGCCGCAACCAGATGCCAGAAAAGTGGATGGATGGGTGGATGGATGGATGGATGGATGGATGGATGGATGGATGGATGGATGGATGGAAGAAACCTCAAAAAGCCCTTTGAGAATTCAAGGCTCCCCTCAATTTCGTCACTCTCTTGGTATAAAAGTCACAAAGGTCTTCACAATAGTGAACAGCCAAGAGAACAGCCACATACAACCTAATAAACTTTCAGACCACCCAAAAAAACACAAGAGCAGCCAGAGCAGGACCACACAAGCAATTATTGGAAAAGGGAAAACAGTTCATTCAGCACACTGAAGCAAAGTTACAACAGCAGCACATGGCACCCAAATACCCTCGACTTCCCACCTACCACTCCGCAATTAGGAATCATTTTCACTTGTACAGAGAAAGAATTAACAAAAAGAACTTAAATGACCTGAGATGGCACACACAGCCAGTAGCCAGGAGAGTCTTTAAGCTAAGTGGAGTCACCATTAAACTAATGATGGAGTGAAGGTAGAAACCTTTAACAGCCTCTGTGCCTGCTGACACACACACACACACACAATAAAAGCTAAGCATTAAGGGCAGCTTTAATGTGCACTGTAAGTAAAGTGGTGTGTTGGTAATTAAAGATTTACTACTTTAATGAGAGCAGAAGAGGGAGAACTTCTTCTAGAATGTGCAACACATTTGCATTTTCCAGTGCCAGACAATCTAAACAATGTTGTGTTTTCTTTATCTAGAGAGTTTTTATGATGACGCAGGAATGTCCTTCATGGATACTGAGGCTGTGAATTAATAATGCCCTCTGGTGGAGGAAGTGGGTCTAACATGGAAGGCAATAGATCCTGAATTTATCCACAAGTGCAGCATAAAATTGTTAATTATGGGCTGTTCATCTGGAGTTTATTAGCTGAATAAGTCAGGAGGGTTATGTAACACAGAGAAGATGCCGGTGTGTTTGTGTGAGAGACAAATCTGACTTGTGAGGCTGTAAAATGACATGAATGCAAAACTCTCTAATATTTTGTGCTTCTCAGATTCTCCCTCAACAAATATACTGTGAAGAATGACCTCAGTCCGATCTGTTTAACCACTGAGCAGTTGTGGGTTCAGGTTCTTGCTCGGATGTATCCTGCCGGTCCAGGAATCCAACTGGCAACCCCCCAGTCATTAGAGCGCTTCCCTAAACTTTAGGTTACTTCCATCAGTCCCCCGGAGAAAAACCTCAACAATCATATGAATACAACAAAATGTATTTGGGCACATAGTTTTTTTTTCCGATTGTTAATTGAGCTTCGAACTGCAGCAATAAAGAACAAAAACCAAGACACGAAACAGAACCGATCACACTGAAGTGACTTTTGTGAACCCTCTGATCTTGACCAAATGTGCATTTCAGTCCTTTTTAAATCAAATGCTTTTTGCTGTGGAGTGAAAGAGACCCTTTCACGAGGATAGGAAACTGTGGGTCAGCTCGACTTGAATCAACGCCACAAAACACAGCGATAATTAATTATAAACACATGGCTGTCGTACATCGTGCAAAGCTGCAGCGAGTTTCTCTTGTTTGAGTCACCGTATTTAGTCTGTGCTGGGTCAACTGTTTATGCAGACCGCTCTTTGCAGATGAGAATGATGAATTAGACGGGGAATAGAAAATGAACAGTATATTTCTGGTCACTTTTTTAGACACTGACCAGACAAAACCTAACAAATAACTGCAGGAATGTTCTGGAGTGGAGTTATTGGACAGCTGTAGTTGTCTATAAGTGATCAGGCCTGGGTGGGGTCATTCTATAGGGTCCTACAGGATGGTGATTATTACACAACATAATGATCTTTTCCTCACAAAACAAACATGTAAAATGCTTTGGGAATATGTTTCAGGAACGTTTAAAAACCCTCCTTCGACCAGAATTCCCACTCGCAGTGAGAAATGTTAATCCCCTCTGTCACCGTCCGGATATAGAGCCCAAATCACCAAGTTCCTTCACTTCAAGGAAATCGAAGCTATCTTGGACGCTGCAACAGATGTTTGTGCTCTCCACTCATGGTCATGTGATTTCAGGTCACTCAAAAGCCACTTCTCTGCAGAGTTTGCCAGGCCTGACCAGCGTGTCAACACTCTGGGTTCCCCTCACCGCCACAGAGGAAAACATAGTAGCACAGCGGAGTTCTGTTTTCACTGATATCAGCAGCCAAAACAATGGCAGCATGGGGTTTGAGAGGGAAGATAAAAAGAATGTAAAACACACAGACTCCAAATCACTTTAGTACCTTAAAACTGCATTTAGTAATCTGGGTTGAGCGGAACTCTAAAACGAGCTGTAAATCACACACATGTTGTTCACTACTTTTACAGACACGGAGCAACACTAGCATTTATTTGGACTCTGTTTATGGCAACCATTTGGTCTCCACTAACTCCTGAGGAAACATCTGCCTCTGTAGCTGCTAAATGCTCCACCGTGTTCACCAGCTAGTCTCTAACTGTGTCTGTCTGCTGTTTGGTACTGGTGACGTCATTGGGTGTATTAATTGATCATTAACTGAGATTAAAGAGAGCGGTGATACTGAACCAAATCCATAAACTTGCCAAAAAAAATCAAAAGAATGAGCTAAATGATGCAACAGGACTGTTTTAATAAAGATCAGCTGCTGAGCTGGTTAAAAGCTCTGTGTTGGTTTGTCACTATGACAACATGTGATTAAATTACTAGATAAATGCAATTCTAATCTGTCACAGTTACTGGGGTAAATTTGTAATCCAATTACAGTTATTGATCAAAAATTGGGTGATTACACTGTTGTTTACTTTTAGTAACTAGTGGGCCGGTTTGAGCGCCGCACCATCGAGGGTTTTGATTGGTTCTCTCATTTTGAATTTACACCGACACTCGTTTACCGATTAAAATCAATGCACATTGCGTGATTGATGAAATTAGTGGATTTAATTGATTGATTCATGTGTTCAACATGTAATTCGACTCTGTATATCGTGTCAGTTTCCATCCAGAAAGCTACATATTGATTATTTTCTTTATCGCTCAGTTTAAAGCTTTTGTTAGAAAAGTAATAAAAAGTAATTAAATGTTATAAGTTAGATGACTGATGAAGGGACTAAAATATTGAAATTTTAATTAAAGACATATTGATAAGTGCAGCTTTGATATTTAAAAAAAATTAATTGTTTTGCGTAATGCTGGAAGCTCTTTGGTATGAACTTCCTTTAAGAATCACTGAATGCCAAATCATCTGCACCAAACATGCAGTCTGGAATCCTCAATGAACTCAGTAACTCCTTTTTTAAAGGCTGTTCCTCTTTCTGGACAAACCTGTGTGATGAGCATCTTAAGACTTTATTTTTTATTCAGAGAGGACTGAAACAATGACAATCACACATAGTTTAATCTGTGTGCTGCTCTCTGCTGATTCCAGATCACTGGTCCTCGGTGAGATCCATGTGAGGTTGTGTCTTTTTTTGTTACCGAGCGGCTCTCACAGCAGTCGACCTGTCAGCATGTTTCTTTTTCCTCCTGCTGAGTCACCACTTAATCGTGTGTTATCCAGTCGCCACCATAAAGTGACATGCTTTACAGAGTAGCAGCAGAAGTAATGTGCAGTTTATATTATACAGTGAGTAGACGACACAGCTCTGACACTGTATATAGCAGTAGATCTTGCTCAGGGGGGATTATTTATAGTTTACGGTGTCACTTTGCATCTACAGAGCAGGATAGACGCTGCAACGTGCCCACGAGCCCTCTGAAGCACGTTTGCAGCTGGACCTCACACACTCATTTATAGCAAAGACCACACAAACACACACACACAAGCATGCACACATAAACACACTAAGACAAGCTTACAGTGCAGAGCAGCACAAAAATCCATCGGTGTCTGACAGATAGCGCTGTTATTTACTGCATTTTTACACTAACTATGCCATCAGACCTCCAAGGACAGGAAAAGGAATGTGGCTCAGTCACCTCACACAAATGCAAGGAGCCATAAAGGAGGATTTCAGTGCATGCAGAGCACTTTGCCTTAGATGACAGAACTGAAGTTACAAGACAGAGAAGCTTGACTTCACAATCAGGCATCATGTTGCATTTCTGACACACAACAGAGTTTAAACAAAACAAGAAAGTGGCTGCAAAAGCAAAGCTAATAATACCTTCAGCATCAGATTAACAAAGGACCACAGGAGTACTTGTACTTGTGTCAGCATCTTTAAATGTTCAGATCTGCAACTTCACTGTTCTGGTTCACCTCTCAGCTCTCTCATCAATACGCAACAGTGAAAAGTAAGTGAAAACATAAAAAAACACTATATACAGCAGCGTGAATGACAAAGTTAGCAGCAAGATGGTGAACACAGTGCAGCATTTTGTAGCTTAAGAGACTAATATTTACTTCAGGAGTTAGTAGAGACTCACACAGAGCTGAAAGGAGAGTGAATATCAGGGATAGATTCATCAGAATCATGCATCTAAATCAATTTATTATGCAGAGTCACTTTTTTGTTACCACTGCCCCCAAGTGGCCAATAAATCAGATTTAACTCCAAATGAAACACTGGTACGTCACACCAATGCATTCTCCGTACACTGAATGAAAATGTAACTTCTCTGCATAAGTGATTACATTATAACACCTAAAACTGTCATCATCAGTCACTGAAGATGTCAGAGTCGACCCCTCCCACTTGCAGATGCTGTTTTTTGTTTAGATTATGTCATTTACTATAAAAGGTGTTACAAGTCCAGCTAACACACACAAACATACACACACAGATGAAACCACACAGTTTATATTTAGTAACTGGAATTCATCCAAAATGCAAACCACAAGTTTTGCCTCTGGGCCTAATTGATCATACAGCTGAACACTTTATTACAGGCTGAACTCTTGTACATATCAATTACACTGTCAGCAGCACTTATTGGAGGCAATATGCATAAATCAGGGCTGAGAGATCAGTAAAAAAAAAAAAAATAAGTGAAGGCACGAGGGACGTGAGTCATTTCCACTGATGCAGCTTCTGAGGGCGAGACAGCTCCACACTGCCACTTACTGGCAAACGTGCGAGGGAACTTGTACGTACAGTATGTCTGACTTTGCACTAGTGAGCCTCCACAATCTGTGTAGAGCTGCACGGCCCGACCCACCCTTCAGCTGGAGGGATGCTGATGTGACATGTGTGGTGCAGATGAGAAGGAGGATCGATGATGACTTTAAAAGAGGGAGGAGGGGGGGCGGCAGGTCGTGGGTTGGCAGTTTCACGCAGCTGGAGCGTATTAGCTCGTCTGACACCTAGCAGATGTGTGTTCGAGCACACATGGCCAATGTAAGCCTGCAAGGTTAGACCTGAGCTCAAGCTCTGAAGTCTGTAAGATCATATAGTAAGGTGAGGTCATCGCTGAGATCTATTTGTTCCTCAATTTGGTAGTAAATCAATCAATTGACACCTCGGAATGACTACAAAAGGGACAAAGACGACAGAAAATTGATGTCATCGCCGCCCACAAACCTCGCAAATCAACACAAAGTGTTACAGAGAAACTCCTGATTTGAATCTGTTGCAATTAGAGGTTGCAGCTTCCATTAAAAGGGAACATTGGAGCAGCAGCAGCTCACTGAGACGAAAGACCTTTCTGAGAAATGTTCCAACCTCCCAGACATCTGTGCTGCATCATGGAAAAAGACTAAAAGCTGGAGAGAGAGGAGCAGTCGTAAAACACACTGATTTATAATGTATATTTAAAAAGTCCTTTGTTATTAAGAATCGTCCTGATGAAGTCCTGCCAGTAAGATTTTTAGATATAAGCGTCCAAAGAGGAGCTGCAGCATCGTCACAACGCAGCTAGTAAATTATGTGAAAAAAAGCACATAAAACCAAATCTGGAGCGCGCACAAAGTTTCCTCCTGCTTTCCTCCCTGTGTCATAGCAACGGGTGACATGCAAACATAAAAATACGTGGAAGCAGTAGCTCATGAGACACATTCATGACAAATGTCCAATTTAATGTCATTAGTTGTGACTTGGAAGAACAAACTAACTTCATTTCCCCGTCAATCCCACACCGCTCACAGTGAAACACTGCAGTAAAGACGCTGAATTCCTCCGTCTTTACTTGGACGGCCTTGGAGGGAGAAGTGGAAGATTAACAGCTCACACCTGGTCCACTAAACCCTGCAGTCTACCACCACCACCACCACCGCCCACTCCACCTCCTCAGTCCAGTGGACCGAACCCCTCTCTGGTTCTCCTGGTTCATCTGGCCACAAGAGTGGAAAACACTTTCTTCACACTTTTCCACTCCTGTACTAGTTTCATAGAGGGTGTGGTTTTGGGCTACTGCTGCAGTGGAAACATCTTCCCATCCACTCTTCTCCACAGCTCACATGTGGGTGTGGAGACATTAAACATTTGGATTTAACTGAAACATTACTAACAAATTCCCTATTTATCGTAATTAAATAAGCGATTCCAGAATATTAACGAGCAGAAGAATGAGCTCTTGAAAGACAATCAGTGGCGTTTTTTTGGATAAGATACAGAATTTTTGGCGGGTTTTGATATGAGAGTTAAATACAGTCTGTTCCATATCTGCTGTTTTTTTGATGATCACACAAAAACTGCATTCTAGCACACAAAGTGCTTCACAAACAAGTCAATCAGTTACTCGGTGCAGAGCAGCTGGTTCACAGCTGTAACGCTGATCTGAGATGACAGCTTGACACTTCAGAGCAATTTAGGGATTTTACATTTTTCCCCTCACCACAATTACTCGACACCTGTGCAGTAAATTAAACTCTGCACACACCGAGAACGTCAAACAGAAGGGCGGCAGTTTAAGACAGAGAGACAGCGAGCATGCACGCCCCTCTCCACTCACATGGAGCGTACATAACATTGCTGAGGTCTCCTTCCTCTCCCAAACTGCGGCTCACCTCTTGCCCTTGCAGCACTCTCACCACTAAAGTATAGGTTGCAGCCATGCTTCTAAACGCATGCTGTCTGATATTTATAAGCTATAAGCCAAAAACTCTGCGCAACCTTGTGATTATGACACTCATCATGTTGTGAGCAGAAGTTACTCTAAGGTCAGTGCATTACTTTTAACATACGGTGCACACAAGGTGAATCCTTGAAGGAGTAAAAAATCTGTGAGAAGAAATCAGAAAACTCTTTTTGCAAGAAGAAGAATATTTCAAACTTACCCTTAGCTGAAGTAGCTGTACTCCACTGTTTTTGTTTTTGAAGAAAAAAATAAATTCAGTTATGTAAATTGACTGCAAGCTGGACTTATGGTCATTATCCTCCTGGTAAATTCCCCTTGCTGGCTTTTCCAGCACCTTCCAAGAGGAAGGCTGCCGAGCAAAGCGGTGATAAAGGTCACTGATGAGAGATGAGCAGGAAGAGGGGTCCTGAGTGAAGGGGGGAAACGGCTGAGAGAGAAAGAGACAGACACCCGCCCGGTCTCAAACCAGAGGAGCTGTGGTGCTGAGTTCAAGGCTGGGATGGGACAAACTTCCAAACTCCTGGAGTTCTGCCACCTCTCTCTTCCTCCTCCCACTTCTCTAAAGAAAGGGAAAAAAGAGAAAAGAGGAGGGAGAGCGAGGGGGGAGAGAAAAGACGTAAATGAAAACCAGACACATAGCCCTGTTTGGTCTGGACGTGAGCAGTGGGGAGGATGATGTCACAAATCCGGAGCGGGATTTTCTCCTTACCTTTTCCTACGTGTTGCCATTTCTCCATCTACCTCTGTGGGGCCCTTTTTCTTACATGTCAGCTGGTTTGAGACTCTTTTTGGTTTTTGTTTAAAAAAAAAAACAAAGAAAAAATCCAGGAGTGGCAGAAAAAACTTTTTCCAGCATTTTAGTAGTTAAATTGAAATTACTCTTTAGACATATTGTGGTTTAACTAACTCGCATTTTCTGATAAATTGATTGAGGACATGCAAGTTTGTCAGTAATGCACATTGAAACACTTTTCTATAAGATGATTTGTTGTCTGTCAGTCTCACTAAATCAAACACTCACAAATCAGCATCCTGGGAACTGCTGTGAAGGAGAAGCAGTGATGTGGTGCCAGGAACGTGACCGAATCAGCAAACGCAGCCGATGACATCACTTGTGAATTCACTTTTATTACCAAATCCCTCACAGAGCTGCACATTGCTGAATATATATGCTGCGTGATTTAAAACACTTTATATGCTTGTAGGAGATCATTAAACACTGGAGCTGTTTGTCACACTGGAACTAATGAAAGTATATTCAAATATTCCAGAATTGCAGCTGCATAAATCAATATTTTGATATTTACGATGGATCACATGACTGTGTAAATAAAAGCCGTCGCTCGTGGTGATGAACTCTTGTGGATTTATCACCCGACGTGACTGAAGGAAGACTTTCAGCCCCTTTTCGCTCATTCTTTTGGTTTTCCCTCCTGCGACTTTGCTTTCATCAACCTTGTTTTCAGTCCTAGTAGGATTCTGTTTTCAGAACATAGCAAAGCGTTCAGCAGCTAAAGAGACATTTTAGTTTAAAGTTGGTGCGGAGCAAAAAAGGACAAAAAATAGAAATGACCATTTTACTTTACTGCGTCTCTTTCATTGTGTCTGTTGATAACGTGTCTGCCATATTATCCTTAATAGGGTGAAAATGTGCAGTAAATAAAAAAATTATCACCTGAATATTCAAATATCACCTGAAACTAACAATCACTGTGTTTTTGTTACCTTGGAATGAGCCTTTTCTATCTAAAGAGGGAGTAGATCCTCTTCAAGTTCACCTATGGGTTCATCCAGGAAAGTGACTCAGTGGAGTTTGACGCCAAAAAGGTTCAACTTCTACAGAATTGTGCACTCTTGAGACTTCAGCCTTCTAACTTCTGGTGAATTTGAATTAGAATAAAAGAATGAAACGATGTGACTCTTCTCGACCTTCCACAGTAATCGAGGCTGAAGGAATAAAAAAAAAGAAAGAAAGAATTTCATCCACTGGGTCAGATTGGCTTCAGAGTCCAACACTTATAACTGCCATGTTTCTACGGTGGCCCAGAGCAGACAAACCAAACATCTGGAGAGGCCCTTTAGTGTTTTCAGTGGCCACTGCAGGGTTGTAATCTGCAACCGCATTGCTGGAGGCCATTAAATCCTACACACTGGACCTTTAAACATGTCAGCTTATTATTCTGAACTTCTACATTTTTTTTAACTTTTTCTGACTGCTGTTATTGTCCAATCAAATGTTCATAGACTTTGTATAAATAATATCCTCCTCTATCAACAGTGTGTAATGTAAATCATTAGTATAGAGCAGTATGGAATGCTTTAGAATAAGTACAGCTCGCTGCACAGTACACTGACCTCAACAGGAAAGAAACCTCAGCAGCTCTATTAATTAAGGGAGGACTGCTGCTGCATTTTTCTACCAGTGAGCTGAAACAGACTCTTGTTCCCAGAAGACAGTGTGCAGTGAAATTAACTCAGTTATATCCGTGTGGATTAAAGCTGAAAGCTGAAGTAAGTGAGTAATAGTTAATCTCTGATGCCCCACTGAACTATCTGCATCTTTACTGTATTTGTTTGGTCATCAAATGCAGGAAAACAGACTCCTACTCGCGCCATATGGAAGTATTTATAACACCGGCCAATCGCATCCATGTTCTGTTGTCTGTAGGTCATTACTCACGCCACCAACATTTCCTGCAAAGCGGGGCGCTGTTATGATGGTGCTAGGCAACCGCTGGTGTAATAGTCATTGAGTAACAAGCTGTTGCATGTTCTGAGAGAACATGAAGATCTGATAAAGCAGACGATTCAACCCCAAAAATTATGAACCATTACGCTTTTTTTCTTGAACAGAACTCGGTCACTATATTTTTGGGATTGAATTGTGCTTTTTTTAGGCGTTCGTCTGCAGAATGTCTGCCGACAAGATCAAAGCACGAGGCCGACGGATCGACTTGATCCAAATATTCCCTCATCGTTCAGGAAACATGTCCTACATGCGTTCCCTTGTGAGCGAGCTCTAACCCGACACAGACCCTTCAAAATTAAAACCTTTCGCGGTCGCAGTGTCACATGGACTAATAATGAGATTGTTGGGTGTCAGCGTCACACTCACAGCTTCAAACGATTGTCTGAGATGTCGAAGCGGGGCAGAGCTTGACATCTGTGCTAAGGTGATTCTTTGATGCATGCCACCAAGGTGACTTCATGCGGGTGGATGAAAGGTGTCCTGACTCTTGTGTCTCTCATTAATAACTGCCAGCTTTCATAACACAGACAGGTAGACGACACAAGACAAAATCATTCAACTTTTACACGTAAGAAACTTGAACTAGTGGACGTGTTCTTCAGCACCCCGATGATGTTTTCGGGTGTGGCTGTAATGTGACGAGTTTTCTACAGTTTGTGGAAATTATGAAAAGCAAAGGAAATGTGTTCTGAAGCGCTATAAAAGAGAGAACACACTCTCAGTGTTTATTCTACTCTCAAATAAAAGCAAGGAGACTCCCCTCCACATAACTGGAGTATTCTTGAAGTTGCTTTCCTCGCCTGTGAAGACGTTACCATTAGGAACAAACTGTTCACCGGCCAGCTTCAGGGGGAAAAAGGCATGTGTTGATTCCACCAACACACTTATTTCCATTGGAGCATAAGCAAATAAATGGGTGGAGATGCTTGGCCTTACCTCACTCCACCCGTGTCTGATGAGGAAAGTATTAATACTCCACAGCAACGGTAAATCTTCAACAGAAGGAGGTGAAAATAGGTGAGGATAACATTAAGAAGTCGTCATTTTTAGCTCTTCAGCCATAATCCAGCTCGAGACTAAAGTGGGTTGTTGAAGGTTGTTTCCTCCTGATCAGAGCCGGGAGTGAGAGCGCTGACATCACCAGACTTTGACTGAACTGAAGCAAACAGGTGTGGAACAAATAACCAAAAGACAAATAGTCCGCTGTTCTACAAAACACAATCCAATGAATCAGGGTCGGATCTAGGGGGGGCTAACAGGGGCCAGAACCTGTGGCCCCCCCGACAGGGAGTCTGCATCAATAATACAATGACAGATTTCTTGCAATGATTTTGTGCTGAAGGGAAAGGCGGAAATAAAGTGTCTCAGCAGTTTTCTACCCAATCAAAATTGTTGAAATTGTAAACACTGCTTTGTCTGAATGACGGTATTGTCTTTTTTCCGAGTTGTATGTGCCCCCTAACAAAAAAGCCGGCCCCAACCTGTCCCCCCTATTAAAACTGGTCTAGAACCGCCACTGCAATGAATAAACAGCTTAAGTTTTCATTCGAAAAATAAATACAGACTGAATAGTGTAATGGCTGTAGACACCATCCTCGTATGGATTGAGTCACTTTTACAACACGATCTGGTCTGCCAACAGGCTCCATTTATTCCCTCAGATATATGTTGAATAACAAAGGAAGTGTGCAACCAAAACAGGAAGAGGCATTGATTTACCCTGTGACTATCGTCAGCTAACGGTTGGAACAACTGGAATAACTGGAAACGTCACTGATGTAGGATTTTTCAGGGTCAAATTGAGATTCTTGAGGTTGTTTTTGTGTCACTCAGGCTGCTAATGGTAGCTATGTTGCTAAAGCTTTCTTTGCGATGGGGCTAACAGTGTTACAACGGGGAAACAATAGCAGGGAAGAAAGCTGAAATGTTTCTGTTTTAAGTTGAGGTGAGGAAAGTGTTAAACACTTGTTACTAAGTTGTTAAACTACACGACCAATTTAATAATGTTGTAAATTGTATGGTAATGTGAATTTGTATTACTTGAAAACAGTTAAAGGCCTCGCCCTTTGAACAGTCAGTTCAGAGATAAAGATACGACTCCTGTAATCTGAGATCTACTTGGCAACAAGAGGGAACAAAAGTCAGAATGTGATGAAAAAAAACTGAGAAATGTGTGCACGCTGCCCTCCAGCAGGAACGAGTTAACGCAGTTCAGTATAAGAGGTCAGATGCCAAATATTCCGTTTTACACTTGGCCAGGTTCAAAAGTACGGCAGAGCTCCAGAGAATTTAAATGAAAGCCAGCGACGTGACGGGCGAGGTGGTCTGCTTCTCCTTTCATACGAGCGCTTACAGTCCAGGTCCTGATGGGGTGACGGTGCGAGCATGTGGCACACGAGCAGCCGCTCCGTCTGTAGGTCTGCTTCACCTCAACTAAACAGTCTGTAATAATCATCGTAATGGTGTGTTGTGTTTGACAAAACACCAGAAACACGGACAGCTGAAACGCAAAGTCATAATCATCATAGTCAGATCTCTTCTGCGGTTGTTGGTGGTATAATACCGACTGGCACATGTGCTGTACTTTCCACCGTCTCAATGACTTTGACTCAGTAACTCCCAGTGACTCATAAAAATATGAAACAAGCATATTTTTTATTTTTTTGTTGTCATTTCACTCAAAGATCTGCGACCTCTTCAAGTCCACCGTGCAGCACAATGATTTGTGCTTTCAGCAGGTGGCCGCATCCCGAAACAGAGCTACTGTTCATTTCCTGAAGGGGGATATAGCGATCACATCTGGCCGTACAAGCCGAGGCATCAGTCTAAATATGGAACTTATCTAAAGACAATTCTGTTGAGCCCCGACTTGAATGAGTGGTCAGATTATAGGCTTCATTCGCTGGAGTGAAATGCTGAGTAATCGCTCCTGCTCTCTTTGACAGGGTGACGGAGGCCAAGCTGGTACTTAAGAAGCTTTTTGTTGTTTGAGGGGCAATTTGAGCGCAGTGTTAGAGCAGTAATCTCCCCTCACGGAGTTTTTTGTATGTTTTTTCTACACATATAAACAGATTATTATAGACTTTCACACTGTAAGTTCACAAAGGCAGAGCTGAGAGAATCAGGACGGATTTCTAAAGTGGCCAAATGAAAACTTTTAAGTGTAATAATTACGTTTATCCTCACAAATTTATGTAGCTGATGTTGCTGATCTCCGTCGTCTAATCTGGATTCTTGTGCTTAAAACACAAGCTTGGTGTTGTACTGAGATATTCTACAGGACATAATAATTTCTCTGACTTCAGGTCTGAAAAGAAAACATGGCAACATCGCAGCGAATATTGCTCGATGAGAATAAATGGATCTGAAAGTTTAACCAGGAAAAAATAAACAAAACTTCAGCACTCACAAGGATCCGGACTTTGTTGTCATGGCCACAAAAACTCAGAAGATCGGAGGCCAACATACCCAGGATGCATTTCTTCAGCTTCACTAATCTTAACAGTCAGATTCACGCTAACACGAAGCCGGTTATCAACTCGATTACTGGCGACAGACACTTTCTGAAGAAGAGCTAACTATCAGACAAACAGAAGAGGAAGTTAAACACATGATCCAGGCTACAAGCAGCAGGAACTGCATCTGACAAAAACAGACTGTGTGAATGCGTAAATTAAAGGCTTATAATATCACCGTCCATTCATTAAGCCAGGAGCAGATCTGACTACAGTTATATTTGTGTCTCCCGTGAAATAAATATGTTCCTTCACTGTGTGTACGAAGAAGCGAAGCAGCTTCTTGACTCTGAAAACACAGAGATAACCCTGAAGTTACCTTGATAACAAGACATCCTGCTTTCATAGGATCCTGTTCTCTGTGAGTTTCTTTATTGTTCATTCTCGTCACCACCGTGTGTGAAGCAGAAAGAAGTTGTGAGTCAGCTGATAAGTCGGCTCTTTAGAAGCAACTGCAAACTCAGCTGAGCTGGAAACACAAGTGATACAATAATAACATGCATTTCCAATTAATTAGATGTATAAACTTTTAAAATTCATCTTTAAAAAAGACAATAGAGAGCTGAAGAAAATCTTTGTCTAGTATTGAAAGAAGAGATTTATTGATCCTGTTTGAATTGTGTCATGATTCACACATATGATGTTTGTCAGTTTGAAAGATAATATTCCAAGTCAATAAAGTCTCATCAACTAATAAAATATCAGACTGTGAAAATACGTCATTATAAAGACGACACAGCCAACAGTCTCATTGAACGCTCGCCAAAACCTGTAACTTAAACGTTGTAGATCTGCTCCTGAATATCAGCAGCTCACAGAACTGATCAACTCTCCTTTAACAGAACTGCAGTCGTCAATATGAGCAGATTTATTGTGATTTTCATCTTTTTTAGCACCTTTTCTGTGACGAGCTGGCTCCATGTTGCTGTCGGTGACGTGTGTTGAGTGAGATTATGTAGTTCACTGACGATTTAACACAAAACGACACGATATTTTACTTTAATTACAACAAACTGCGACTATCTTGACTTGGAAAGTTACCTTTTAAATAGACAAACATTATATGTGTAGTTCACGGCACAAGTTATTTGTCTTTCTTCATTCGCTCCCACTTAAAACTGTTGAATTGTCCCTGTGCTCTTGTCGGGGTTTCGTATGAGGGATTTGTAGACTAAGATTTTACAACTTAACTTCTAAGATTGTGTATATTTGCTTCTGATTCTGAAGACATGAGGCAAATCATCGAGCCAAAAGCTTCCAGCTTTCCAGCCACAAACTAGATAATCAACATATTTATCTTATCAAAACTTTCCACAGAGATGGAGACATTTATCAGTGAGTGAGAAAACCCCCTGCACTTTATCTAACGAGGCACAATGTAATCAGCTGATTAGTCACAGAAAGAAACCCAAACTTCCTGACACGCGACACACCCGAAAAACCAAAATATGCATCAAACATCTCGTCTGCACTTAATCCAGTTTATGTTCCACAGCTGACAGGACGTGTAAACCTACAGAAGAAAACACAAATATAAAAAGTAGAATCAGTTTAAGACGTAAGAATCAGGAATAAAAACGCTGATTTTAGAGACTTTCATAGATATATTTCTGGGGCAGATGCAGAAAACTTGAGAAAAATGTTAGTTGATGTGATTCTGATCTACTGTATGAGCTGAATAAACAAATTTCATCAGTTCACCTCATTCAGGACGCAGCAGAAACTCAATCATCTCTCACTACTTTCACTCTGATGCTGTGATCTCCATTAGGCAAGAGATGCAGAACTGGATGCAGCTCTTAAATCTGACAGATGCACCAGGTGTGCGCCTGTGTGTGTGTGTGTGTGTGTGTGTGTGTGTGTGTGTGTGTGTGTGTGTGTGTGTGTGTGTGTGTGTGTACAGGTGTTGAAACAAACTGCTTGCAGATGACATCGTAGGGAGAGCAGAGTAGGGATTGAGTTGAGAGCGGAAGGCAGCCGAGGGGAAGCACGCTGGTCCTCCGTGAGTTAGGAAACAGAAACTCGTCTCTCCCGTCACATTTCTTAAAAACTTTTCACAGTCCGCAGTGTTTCTTCTCTCTGTAAAGGTCATTTGTGCTTGTGAGTGCCATATTTGTGTTTGTGTACAGGCTGCACTAGAGCATACGAGTGTGTTGCTCTGCTTGTGTAAACCAATTTGGGATTTAGGCCGTTAAAACAACAACATTTTTGTCAAGTGAGGTCATCCTGGCCAGACGGCGAGTGCTGGCTGCGCCTGAGGATTTAAAATAGAATCATCAACAGAAGCATTCTTTTATTGATGCAAATCTTATCTAAAACGTTCGTTATTATACCATGAGAATACTTTGATAGTTTAAATGTGATCTGATGTGCAGTGATGGGAAACGTAAGGCAGAGAGTTTCCCTATAACAATGGTGGATTCAACTAAGATTACATCCACGAATATCTTTTAAATCAAACCCCAGCCATGTTTTCTTCCTGCAAAACAACATCATGCCATCAGCCCATCAATCCGTCCTTTACTTCAAGCGTAGAGCGAGTGGCACACAGCTAACATTTCATTTCCTCACTGATTACACGCTTTATTCTCCGTTTTGGGAGAAACTGGATCAATGCTTTATGAAGACAATGTTTTCAGTTTTTCTTTTTTTTTTCCCCAGAATGTCCTCTGGCTGCTCTGCCTGAACTCTGGGTGATTTAAAGACCTTCCTGATGAACAGATGGTGGTGCTTGTTGCCAACGTAACCGCTAACAGACGCTAACTGTACCAGGCCCTGAGTGAACTCACAGCGTCGGGACCAGACGCACCTCCGGCCAACTGCGACCGGTGTGACGACAGAGAATCAAGTTCTGCAGTCGTTAACTGAGTTTAGCTTCTGTTCGACTGTTAGCACTTGCTTGTTTATTCATGCAGCTGATGTTGGCGGTCCTATCAGCTGACTGACATTAGGGCCTGGGTTTGTCTCCGGGCAGGAAAGCCATGCTGATACTGTATTGGACTTGACTGCTACTTGACATCTAGCTGACATCTAGCGAGCATGTCAGGCGCTGGTAGCAGGAGTTTGCTGCCTCTGGACAGAGCCAGGCTACAGGTTTCCTCCTGTTTCCCATCTTTGTAATAAGATAGTCTAATCAGCTGCTGGCGATATAATTCTGTAATCTAACTCTCAGTAATACATTCAAGCGTTGCAGGTGGAAAACAAGTGATATAAAGAAAGAAACAACTGCATGTGCAACTCATCTCTGCAGCTGATCTGCTTTTTTATATCTTATCTCGTCACAGAGTAGAAAACACGCCAGTTCTGCATACCGGGACAATCCAACACCGTATTTTTTCTGGAAAAACTTGATATATGTGCTGAACCAACAAGACGGAAGAGATAATGGAGAATTTATTGCAGAAATTGTTTCAAACCAACTTTATAAAGTTTCCCTTAACTCAGCAATCCATGACGCTGTGATTTCTCCGGGGAGTCTGGCGCTGATTTGCAGCCGTCTGAAAAAACGAACAGAAGAGCAAAGATCTGATCTCAACAGAGATAACGAGAACTAATTAAAAATACCGAGTATGAATGCAAAGGTGAGATCAGACACAGAACCCTTTTGATACCGAGGTGTATCTGTCTCTCCTTGCTGCTCTGGTTGTTTTGGAGCTGCAGGTGCTGAATGATGGTTCGTAAGCTGCTCGGCTAATAAATATCACCCTCAGTCTGCAGCCCGTCGCTCTCTGGGGGAGATTCCCGCTCTTTGGATGACCTGCAGCTGTGAATCCTATAGTTAGTGAGATCTTCTGTTGTTTTGGTTGCTGTCGTGTTTCTTCTTGTAAATGAATGAGTTGTCTCTTGCTTCCCATTTTCGACACAGTCTCCTGTAAGCGTAGAAGCAGAAACCTGTGTGTGTGAAACTCCCTGTTTATGGATAAAGTTTTTTCACTCTCTTGCGTGTGTTTGTCGGAGTTGCTAGGGGACAAACCCAGAAAAAAAAAGACCCAAAACTATTTATACAGGCCGTTTCCTCTGCAGGGATGAACCCAGCCCCTTAAATCTGCCAAAGACGTGACATTCTGTTGCAGATGAACTCATCACATTGTGCATCTGTTTAATCTTAAATCCTCCAAAACTGCACTTTATCTCTGTTTATTTGTATTTCTTCAGATCGGCAGCGATCACCGGGGAGAGACGGAGGAGCTCGTGGCTTGTAGCGTTTTACTGCTTTGTCGTCTCGAACATCTGAGGACGTTATAAACAAACACTGAAGCATGTCATCGTTACTGAGGTGGGATGAAGGTATACAGCAGTCTTTTATTTAGCTATTTCTGCTCAGTGGGAGACTCCCACCTACCTCTGTATCTGGGCTCTGAAGTCTTTTATTCGGGCATGTTGTTTTGTTTGTGAGACACACACCAGCAACCATAATTGGAAAAACATGCTGTTGGATATATGCGAGTAATCCATCATCTGCACCGAGCTGCTAATCACTCATTAACTGACTAACTCATGGATTAGTTTTGGTCATAAAGCGAGTAGCACGAAAGTAAAACGTTACAGCTGAGAATTAAATATTAAAACACAGAACGTTATTTATGTGATGTTGAGAAACAAAGGAGTATTTGCCGCATTGAATAATGACTTTTGTGATTAGTTTCAACACCCACTGAGGGATCGCTGCGAAATGAAGAAATTTTGAAAGACAAAACCTAAATAGGAAGCAGACAGTTCTAACAGCTGGCCAAGAAGAGGGGGAGAGAAAAAAAAAGAGCAAAAGCAAAAATGTTTTAGGCCCACGAGGAGTTATAAAATGGAAATGTGTTGCACACATGAGGAGCGCAGCTGCGTACCATCCGTCAGTGATCCCATTTCCTTTGATTTCCCTCACTCTTATCGGGATTAAACACTGATATGCTGGAATGGCACCAAGAAGTCCAGATGATCCACGCTGGTGGACATCACAGTGACGTGACCTCTCGGCTTCATACCTGGATCCTCATCTGTGGCTGCTGTGGCTGCACAACAGTAACTTAATTGAAAGAGACAGCAAAGTAGTGCACTTTAGTTTCCTGTTCAACCTTTTCTTGTGCTACTGTTGCATTGATGCGCTTTTGATACTGCAATTTAGAGACTGAAATCATTCAACCGGAGCTTTGACATTATAATTCTTGTGGCACCGCTGCTCCGTCCGCAAGGAGCCCTTTGAACCACTGGTTTACTGTCATGCTAGCCGCTCTGTCAGAAGGTACGAATGTACAGCAATGCTAATAGCTAGATGCTAACGTAAGCATGCTAACATGCTCACATTGACTGTTTAAAATACAGATGAAGCTTGTGAAGTTAAGTGCCTTAAAGCCTGCATTCTGTCTAACAGCCAGCAGGAGGCAACACCACTGGTTTCAAACAGAAGTCTGATTCTATATGAGCTTATGAAAAAATGAACCTTCTTCTCATTTGATTTACGACCTCAGCAAACAGTTTCCTGATGAGTTTATGGTCTCAAATGCTAGTTTCAAGTCTTCCTCAATGCAGCATGATGTTATTATAGTGAAATAGACTATTAAAGCTAATTCGTGACAGACATGTTGCTACTCCGACGGTCATCAATCAGTACACCGGTGTAGCAGCACTTTCCAGCTTGACTCTCTCGTCCAAATATGACCACTTCTGGATATTAAGTGGGTACGTTTATCATCATAAATTAGTGTGTTAGCATGCTACTATACAAAATACATCTAAAGCTGGTGAGAATGTCTTCAGTTTTGTCGGTATTTGGTGACAACCGCCATGAATTTAGCACATTCTAGTATTTAACATGCATTGAAACACATTTCTTTCCATTTAGAAATCTTACTTCAATGGCGACAGTTTAGTGTCTGATCATTCATGCAAAACACGCTGTTAACTAAAATAAAAGACTTGACTTTCATGTGTCTCTTGTCTGGGCTTTTATTTGGATGGGAGGATTACTAATGCCGTAGAAAATGCAAGTCATCTCAATCCAAGTGTCATTACTCAATTATTTCTCTTTGAAATCCATTCTCATGGCTCCACTGTATTTTTTTTTTACAAACCACTTTGAGCGAAGGAGCTCGCTAACATGGCCGGTCACGTGACACGCACATATTTCCAGACCCATTTTGGGGTTTGGAAAGCCTTTCTGGAATATTCCTCCCTTAGTTTTCCCATGGCCAACCTCAAGCCCCCTGTTACACCTCCTCTTACATGACAACGGTGGAGCAACTAACCACACCTTCTTCCCACAGCATCCACTCAATCTCACTGGGAGGTAAACTAAAGAATAAAACTGTTGTTACATTATCAAGAGCGTTTTAACTGGTGGACTACTTGAACAGTTAGTGTTATCGATAGTTTCCAGGCCAAACTTCTGATAACTCAAGGGAATACTTAGTTTTTAGTCTATTCTATGAAAAAGTAGTTGCAGTTTCTTGGACTCCCGCTCGTCCCCACAAAAGAGGCAGGGACTGGATGTCTTTCCAAAACTTAACTGTTGCTGTAAGTTGCTTCTGGTGTATCACATCTCCCTCTCGCTCTGCCAAGTGCAGCCACAGCCCCCCCACCCCCCTCCGCCCCTGGTGCTTCTCTGACTCACCGATCCGACTGAACAATGCCCACCATTGAACCCTCAATGGGTGTCTTTTAATTGACAGCTGGACTCTATTAATGCTTGTAGCCAGTAGCCATGGCTACTCCACAATAAATTACATACGTACATATTCATGAATGAAAAATACATTTTCAGCCGGATTTAAGATGGAAACATGGTCACACTCTGTGTCATGGTCCTTAGATGTCCTGAAAAGGCCCTTCAGAGCTGCAGATGTTTAGAGGCTGACTCACTATACCGTCGCCTTTTCCACCCCGGCTCCATGAGTGGTATTTACCTTGAGAAGTTATAATTTCCATGATTTGGATAAATGAGTTGGCTTGCTCGACATCTGGGAGTACTCTTTCCTCATCAGGCTTACGGTTTTGTTCTCCCGTCTCTCTCTTAATGTTAAGCACAGTGCTGAGTTTCACACTCCGGAGGCAGTGATGAAGGGGAAATTAGATAAGAAGGCTGGAGTGCTGAAAAGCTCAGAACTGATAGTTATGCAAATCTGAAGCATTATGCACTTCAAAACTCAGAGTCTTTTCAACATGCAAAAACACTCCCGCTGCAAATGAAACTTAAATGGAATCAACATGGCAGCCAGCTGTTACTAACTGGACAAAGTTTGCAGCCAAACATGACTCAATTGACACAAAAAAAAGGTATCTTACAATCTGCACCATATAATCAAGAGAAGCCTTAACTATGCAGCAGGGTGCACAGTGTGGTGGAGTGTATACAGCCAAGCGCCTGACAGAGTGGAATAATGTTTAAGACTCTGGATGTTCTGCTTTACAGGTCTCACTCGGGGGGGAAGCAGCTGTTACGTAATGTCAGAGGCACGACAAACGCTTCAACATGGGAAGTAAAACAAACAACCACGTTGAAGGAATGCGTTGTCTTCTTCCAGAGCTGCGGCGCTGCATTTAAGAAAGGGAGAGCCACTGCAGGATGGCGGTTTGACTCCAGGTCAAAAGGTCAGCGTCCAGTTTGGATAACTGGGACTTAAGTTTGTCCTAATTGTGGTGCTTAAGTTTGTCACTGCAATCAATTATACACTCAATCTTCCATCTTCCTCATGCTTCCTCCACTCTGAGTCCAGATGTGTTCTGTTGATATTAAGTTACTTCTTTGCTCTCTTTTTTTGTCATCACCTTTCTTGTGTGAGCTGAAAACTGATATTATTCCAGGTGGTCCAATAGGAAATGAATTAAGTGGCTTCAAGGTCTCTGAAGGAAGCTTCCTAATGAAATACCCATTGACACCCAGACCACATAAAACACCACTTTGTTCCACCACTTTAAAGCTGCACTAAGCATGTTGTTCTTTTAAGGTAAAACACGTGACCTATGGCCGTGCAACAGGTCGGATACCACCAACAATCCAGCTGTGAATCAACACCTTACGTTAAGTATTTACCACGCTGAAGCAGCTTTCAGCTCATTGTTTTGGTTGTCTGATGTTTCTCTGCGTCCTTGTTATCCAACTCACAACAAGTCGATCTAAAGGCTCATTTCTTAGTGGTTGCTGTCAAGTCTTTTATTAACCTGATGAATATGATGTAATACCGGCTGATTGGAAATACGTTGCATCAAAATCCGACCCTCATGATGTCGCCGTGATCTTTAGACCGAGCATTTCCAGCAAAGGCATATCAGGAACATTCATTCACAGAACACTGAAAAGTGTTTTTGTGCTTCTCCAAGCTTAATTACCGTTAACTCCCTCTATTGATGACACAACAGGAGAAACATCTCCCCGTCTGCAGCCGGTGCAGAATGCTGCTGCCAGCCTGTTCACACACAGGAGATCGTATTTCTCCAGGCGTTTCTACCCTTCACTGCTTATTTGCCAATATTGGAGCTGATTTGTGCAACAAACACAGACTAATCACCAGAGATCTCCTGGCTCGGCCTCGTTGACAGGCAACTGGAAGGAACGCTATGATGCACACAGCTGTTGCCCCCGGTAACCCGATGCTGTTGGAGAGAGCATCAATGAGAACATCGAACCCTCAGGACGGTCGGTGACACTGAGTGTGAAGTGTAATATCCTTTAGATTTTCCCTGTTAAACTGCATTCCCAACAAATTATCTTATATAATATATATATATAATATCTTTATCTGATATGTACAGAAGTTTGTGTAGCTGTTTGTATTCTTTGAACATAATTGTGGTATGTGTCAGTGCTGCATTTCAAATTCAAGGCTGCAGATGTCAGTCATTCCCGTCCTGCTGCTGCAGAAAGCTAACTGGATTCAATCAGCTGAACACGAGGGGTTTCATGAAGACTGGGCAGCTATGTGTGGTAGGAATTATCACACATCTTTGTTTAATACAATCACATACGTATGTTGACTATTGGAGAGTGTTCTCAAAGTTTTAAAGCAACGCTCAAACATTTTGAGGAAATATGGTTAGTTGCTAGAGTTAAATGAGAAGATAGATATCCTTCTTAAATGGAATAGTAGCCTTTTATGTTTAGCATGAAGACTGGAAATGGTTTGAAACAACTAGCCTGTGTTTTCCAACACATCCTCCTATCTCAATGACTGAACAGGTCAATTGGAAGTCAACAATTCTGCAAATTAGAGAACTGTCGTTCAAGGGGTGTTTTTCCAAGCAGGACTGGGGACATTTCTGGCTGTTTTTGTGGCAACCAAAACCGACTACTTTTCAAAGGAAGTCTGACCATCTCCATCCGTGATCATGGTGACATTGTTACCCTAACCATGTGGTGTTTGTGCATAAAAAACCTAACCAGCATAAGCACAGCACTGTGACAAGAGAGAAATGGACAATTCAACCTAAACAAACCTAAAGGAGCAACAGTTTCAACTTATGTTAAGTTTTTCTAGAAACGTGAACTAACATTGAGTCAGGCGACTGGTTTGACCAACGACAATGTGGTTGTTTTTCTGAGGACAGACTGTTTTATTTTCCCTGAAGATAACAAAATCCTCCTTCTGGAGCGTCTAAAGCTCACAATGTGTGATTTACTCGTACCAAATCAGCTAAGCTAACACACTTCCAAATATTTAGCACTCAGATGAGAGTCGAAGACGGATGAAAGTGAAAAATGGTGTTTCCAAAACTATCAAACTATTCCTTCCTTTAGCACAGCGGAAAAGTGACACTTACAGGCTCTCAAATACTGAGTCAGTGCTGTTAATTCTAAGCAGGATACTATAAAAACCAACCAGACAAAACCAAGCAGAATTTTCTAGCAGTGAAGTCTGAGTTATGCAAGTCATCCAAACCAAACAAACTACGTCTTTTGTAAAACCCTGCAGGCGCCCCTTCTGGCACCAAGACGTCATTTTTCTGTCATTTGTCAGCAAAATATGAAATAGTCTTCTGATCCGACACCACTATGGTTAAAGTTTGGTGAGATTTAGGCACAAATAAACGACTTGGTCAGGAAACAGTTGTGGTCGCGATTAAAAGAAACCAACGCTGGCTGTTTGTAGGAAACATGAATCAACCAGTGGTCTCACGTGTCACAGTCCCACGTTCTCTGCTCCAGACTGATGCACAGACAAAGGACAGAGCAATTAAATTAGACTGAGGCTGCACAAGATCCACGCTTCCTCTGTCAGTTAATTCATTTTTCTGTCTTTGTCAGAATTAACACAAAAACTTTCACACCAGAAAGAGAGAAAGTGTGACAGCGGTAGTTTTTCCCTCCATTGTATGGAACATTTGACACTCCATAAAAGAGCCATGTGTGCTGCAGCGCTAAAAACTGTCTAAAATGAGCCTTTTGTCATTCGGTCCAAACAGCTTTCACATAAAAAAGAAAAAGCTCTGCTTGCCAGCGGTGCCCAGCTGGATGTGTGAAAGGAAACTTTTCCAGGATGAAGCCTCCAACGCTTTAAAACAGGGGATTCCCATGAAACTGTCGACTCTATATTCCCTGTCAGAGAACACACAAAAAAACCTTTGAATGTAAATTTGATATCTCTGTTCCACGTCCACAGGCTCACATACGATGCAACGATTCAATAAAGTCAGTGACCACGACGGTACTGCCAGTTAATGATGAAACCGGTCTCCACCTACCACGTTGGAAAACCAAAAATGTTTCAAGCACGCAGTTTAAAAAAAATGAGACTGTGATGGTGTTACAGAACAACGTTGCGTGATGGTTTTGGGTCTTTGAGTCTGGAGGGAATGTGACCATTTCCTGCTGTTATGGCTTCATCACAGCATTGTATTGAAAACACACCCTCCTGCTTTGAAAATGATTACTGGAGAAGAAGTCCAGTGATAACCCAGGAAGAGATAACCAGCAGGCTCATATCACAGTGATTGCTTATTTTAAAATGACCTAATCTTACAGTAACAGACGAAAAAAAATCAGGCAAAAGACAGAGACTCCAAAACCACAGAATGATGAACGGCCAGGAGACAAAAATGCTCATAAAATTTTTGGTTGAGTTGATTTCTTCGCTCATTCTTCACTGCCGGGTCATGACACTCGCTGATCACATGTCTAATACCAGAAATGCATCCAGAAAAACTCCCCTAATTAAGAGCGAGATTCTTTTTTTAATGGAGGAATAAGTGCAAAAACCTGTCGATCCACTAGGTACGAAAGCTACGCGTGTGTGAAGGTTCAGTACCAACAGGGGGCGATAATGACTGAAACAACAGGAGAAAGACTTATGGAGGGTGCAGGACCACAGTTTGAATCCTGGGTTACTACTAAAATAGGTTTACATGCTTCAGTGCTCAAAAACACTGGTTTACTCGTATTTCTGTTTTTCCCCCTCTCGCTCTGTTTTAGCTCCTGTCTCTTTAAGGCCCCTCCCTCCTGAATACCCAGTCTGCTCTGATTGGTCCGCTCATGCACGCCTGAGCCAGCACCGCTAACAACAACAGTGCTAAATCAGTTCTTACATGCCAGACTAACAGCTGGGCAAAAATTATGCAAATGTGTGACATGGTGATGCAGTGTGACATCACAAAGTCACAGAATTAAAGGCGGGGCTACTGATGAGGCGTTTGTGAGCACCGTTTTCTGTGGGAGAGAGGAGCTTCTGTTGGTGCCAACTTGGACCTTTTTAACTATCATGACTTTTTTAGATCTGCAAGAACGAATGCTAAACAATGAAGAGAAGGAAAAAAATGAAAAAGTATAATTGGTCTCTTTTAAGGGTGCCGTGATCTTTGCCTAAAATGAAAGTTTATGTGTTGTAATTTTATTTGCATTTCTCTTCTTGACAACGGAAGAGACTGTGTTGTTCTTTAATGTGCATGCGAGGCTAAACATGACAGTGACACAGATGCAGCAGCGGGTCTGTTGTCAGGTTTGGCGTGATGCTGCGTCGTGGACCATAACTAATTACGAGAATCAAGAACCTGAACCGCTGAGAACCAGTTCGAAATCATTGAATCTATCGGAATCGTATACCTCCAAGTTTATCAGGTCCTTTACTGTTGCCAGCAGGTTTTATTTTGACAGTTCTGCATTACAAAACCATGACATTGAACTTGCAAGTGTTAGTTGTAGTCGTAAAATGGTAATTTACAGCAAGTTGGACACGGCTGATGGCTGAAAGTTCTCTGTTTACATGCCCATAGAGAAAGGCTGAGCTGTGTTATCTTATCTTCTAGAATGATGTACAAATACAGGGAGCTCATTAACCTGCAGGCGTTGTCTCACAAACTGCTGCTGAGGCTGACTGAGACAGGCTGTAGCCGAGATGATGAGCCAGCTTTGGCCGTTTGCCATTCTGATTGTGGCTGTAGCCATGGCTGCACTTTACTTGTTGTGATTATAGCTGTGACACATTCATTTATAATGGGTGTAACACCAGCTACACACACTGGCTGCGTGTGTGCGCAGTGAACCGACATGGTGGTGTTGGCTGAGAGTTGTGCTGAAGCTACTGTATTCCTGAACTCCCGTGGTTTATTGGTAATATGTCTGTCATATCTAATAGAGACAGATCAAACCCAGTATGTCTGAACTTACAGTGCTGTCATAGCTCATGTTTATAAGGGGAGTGAAGAGTAAACACAGTACAGCTTCTGTAGCTTTATCAGAGCGAGGCCTTTGTGCATCATGTCACAAACTGTTCCTATAGATCAAGAAGAGCGAAAGAATATTGTGAGGGATCCAAAACTCAATGCAAGGGAAAACAAAAGGTATCGAAGGACTTGCAAAGGTCTCTTGTAATCTTAAGACTAATGTTGTATAACGATTAGTTATTAAGTGATGTTTTTCTTGAAAGGTTTCCAGACTTGTATCCTGAATACTTTAGTGCTCCCCTGTCATTTCCTCTAGTGCCACTAGGTTGACTTGTATGATTTTGAGTGAATCTCAGCATGGATCGCCACGAGTCCTTAAGTTTTCAGCTAGTGCATCATCAAGACAAGATTATTACGAATAGTCTTGGTCACAACGCGTTCTTTTTCTCCTGCTGTATCTCTCAGGAGTCAAAGTAAAAGTGTCAGTGAGAGCTTCTACTTTGCCAACATCATCCATCCACCTGACAGGTGTGTCATATCCAGCTGACTGAACAGCAGGATTATTTTACAGGTGTGCCTCAGAGTGGTCACAACAGAGGGACAAACTGAAATGTGCAGCTCTAACTTGAAAAGTAGACATTTATTTGGCACTCAACTTTAAAAGATTATGAACATGGTAAACATGACATGCTAATCATTAGCTTATTATCATTAGCATAGTCTCTTGTGTAGTGCACTCTTGTGTGGTTCCCATACTTTTTTCTATTCACTCATAATGTTTACCATCTTATCTTCGTTTATGCTTCGTTTTAACAGTGTTTGCACACAAACCACAAAGATTGCAGCTGAAGTTTACAGATAATTCATTGTACGCTCACACATTTAACTGTGTTATAAGTGGATGAATAGAACAGGATATAGTGGCAAACATACAGAATAAGTACAAGTTGTATTCCAAATTGACGTTTACAAAAGTCTGAAATCACTTTATATTTGACAGCTCCTCCTGTGTTCTGCCGGTCAGCACACACAGCAAAAAATAAAAACTGAAACCTGTTGATCACGTGTGTCTATATTTATATACACACTAGCCTGTTTGCAGTGGGTGTTAGCCAAGTAAAATGGTAACACACACACTGGATGATAACAGCAGGAACTGACTGTGCTGAAGCCAAACCTTTGGTGTAGCTTTTTTTTTTTTCATCGAATTCAAAGCCTGTCTGAGGTTCTTGTTGTTTGAGGGGGAGTTCCACTCATCTGGCAGCTTGGACTTGTATTTGTTTTGGGAGTAAACACTGTTGTACTGACTTGGATGTAAACCATCAAAGCATTTTTTGGTCTTAAAGTGGCCAGAAAGAAAAAAGTTTTGAAAGTCTGTTGTCATAATATAAAAATATCTTCCACTCAGTCTGACACCTGACAAACAAAATCAAAGTAAAGTTAAAGTTTTGTTGTGTCTGGTTTGCGTTTCCCTCTCATGGTGTTCCGTACTTGTCTCCTCCATCTTTTTCCGTCCCACTGTGTGCGATGTGGGCGTGGCTTGCTAGTTCCTGCTGCAGCAGAGTGACGCACCTGACGGTCATCAGCTCATCACCTCCTGCTGCATCACCCCGATCTCTCCACCTCTCCACCTCTCCACCGCTGACTGCTCCGTCTCATCGATAACACCACCATCTCTCTGCTCAGCGATCTGCTCCACTGCCTCCACCTGCTCACCTGTGTGTCCTGCACCTTCCCAGAAACCCAGTGAGACCTTTCAACCCTGGCTGTCGTCTCTACCAGCTCATACATCTAACTTAATACATTTTGATTGAGTTACCCACCCAATAGATTAGTTTCAGTGCACCTCCATAAAACACTGAACTGTGCCGTTCTCACAGAGTTACCGTATGTTTACATCCAGTCACCAAAAACCACATTGTGTGAATCCTTGAACCCTTTAATGTTTTTCCTTCCTCATAAAACATTCCTCAACAAACTGGGGTCCCACTTGTGAAAACATTGCTCTATAGCACTCCTACTGGTCAAGCACTTGAACGCATTCCTTTAATTTAGTTGTGCAAGATGTACGTGCCCGGTGAGAAGACAAGATATTTTTCAAAGTGAAATTCTCACGTGTGAAAGTAAAGTAACATCTCGTGTGAATAAAAAATGTCCACATATGAAATTTACATTTGGATCACAAACATTTCTTCATGTGGAGATGACCTGAGGTGATTTTTCTACAGTAGTTCTGCCTCTAAAGCAAACTTCTGCCTGAGCTAACAAGTCAACAATTAAATTGAAGTTTTTTTTAAAAGTGCCAACGGCTGTTGTCAGTATGTGGCACACTTCCCTGAATAACACGTACAAATCCATTCACCAGAATGATATTAACTTGCAAAAAAAAACTCATGGGTAAAAAAAAAAACAAAAAAAACCAAAGTCCTCTGTGTGACTAACCTCTTCCAAAGATTATGTTTGTTTACTCCACAGGAAGATGACAGCGCCTGGTGGTTAAGGAAACAAGAAAACTGGAATACTGGTCGGACACACGGCTCGATTCAACCTCTTGGAAAACATAAAAACTGGCGTGGGAGGAAATGGGAGCAAATCCATATGTTTGTGAGAGGAGTATAAGATAAATACATTACGAAACAAAGATCTACTCTTGTCTATAATTTGAACTGTCACATTTAATTGAATTCATTCCCATTTGCCCTAATCAGCGTCCGAGTTTGCATTTCTGTCACAATCACTGGGGCGTTTCCTTTGTGATCGTCATCCTGACTCGTTCCAGCTCTGCTTTCACATCGTGTCGGTGTGATTGTCTTCCAGTGTGTAAACGTTTGGCTTCATTAATGAAACCTGATCCTCTCCGGGAAGGAAAACTGACCAACCCACTGTGCAAATAACACGCTTCACAAACTATATTCTCCCTTTTAGTCCCCTTAAAACAACACTGCATCAATTATTGACAGACAGAAATTAAAAAGCTTTTGGATTACTTTGCTGCTTCCGTGACATTACACGTCTCATGACGTTATTCCAGATATGCAGCATGTCACGTTTTTCCTTAATAAACAGATCTGTGAGGTCATGCATCACTGCCCCCTCCTTCAACATCGGACTCATGACATGTGACTTTGGATTAAAGCCCAACTGGCCTCTACATAACCTCATGATCACTGCGCGCTTGAATACTGTCCAAGCAATCATATACCAAGAGTTATTGCTTCCAAACAAATTAATAAGGTGTGTCCGGACATGAACACAAACCTATAGCGGTTACGACTTATGTAATGCCTCTGTGGATGAGACGAGGGGCCGAAACACGTGTAGTCAGAACCTTTGAAGTGAAGTGAAGGGAAGGCGGAGAGGAGGCTGCCAGACTTCCTCCTGGTTAACTAGACATGTGATTAGCATTGCTGTCTGCTACTTGAGTTTGCCCTGCAGTCAGCCTGGTCTGCCTCCAGAGGGAATACAGCCTGAGGGTTACTCTGCCAACACCAAGGTAAGTCATATCTACGTACATTAATCTACTCATCGTGTAAAGAGAAAGGTGAGATGTGTCTCTCAGGTGTTTTTATCCTGTTTTTGCTAATTTTTTTTGGGATGTTTTTGCTTCAAAAAATGCCTACAGGCAACAGTAGTTTGGCTGATTTTTATCAAACTGATGTCTGGTTGCTTATTATTACAATTCTTGTATTTTAAATCCTTGAGAGAAAATGTTAAAGAGATTTTGACATCATTCCTCAACTTTCTGAAATGTTTCCACACATTTAAATCTCCTTAAAAGTGAATGTTAAATGGTTTTAATTAGAATAAAATGTATGGTTTATCTCCACTGTTGTGTTACTGGGAAAGCTTTTCAAGGTGTGTGTGTGCTGTTATCAGGCCAAACCTTCCTTTTGCAAACACAAGGATTCCTTCATATGTGCACCTGTTGAGTTGCTTCCATCACCCGTGGATAAAAACACAGACAATCTCTGGTAGACCTCACGTGAGAAGGTTTTACTGGTTAAGGAATAAAGACTAAATAATCTACAGAACATTTTAATGATATTTTAAAAGTGTGTTCTCCTCACATAACAGGTAGGACACAGAGCTGCTCACACCCGCTAAGCAAACAGAGCTTTTGTTTGCTGCTTCACTGTTCAAGTCTAATAATTCAAGTGTGAGAAAGTTTTAACTTGTATTATATGTGGCTGTCTGAGTACAATGTTCTACTCAGATTCTACCATTTAGTTTTTAAACATGCATGGTTGTCTCTTTAGCATCAGTGCCAGCTTCCAGAGGCAATAATTAGATTACAAGGTCAGTGGAAAACACAATTATGTGATGTTCCTGAGCATTCCTGTGGTCCTCCGTGATTATAAGAGTGTTTACATGCAGTCCGGTGCTGTTGGTTGTGTTTGTGTGTGAACATTTATGTGTTGATCTCATCCTCTGAGAACACTTAATATAAAACTGGACCGTCTCAAATGTAGGGCAGGCTCCGTTTGATAGAAACTTGATTAAGACCCCTCAGCAATGTGATGGCTGAACTGTGCCAGACCTCACCACATCACAGGACCGACGCATGTGATGGAGATGTTTTTACCGCCAAACTTAGCTCCAGGTCACTGACCGTTGATCAAGACTATCATTCTGGTCTGCAGATTACAGCCCACTGCAGACAACCTGCTCACATGTGATACAGACATATAACACACTGAGGCGTTTTTTATAGATCCCACCAGACTTTTGTAAGACCTGCTGTTCTGTTTGGCTTGCGTCCATCGTTTTCATATGATGAAAGCCTCAATTGTGTAATGGTTCTGGTTCTCCAAACCCACTTACATCCATTAAGATTACCAACAGCAGAAGGCGCGAATAGTGGTGAAGTTTAACATATAGGCGCCTTCTTCCCAGCGTAGAAAACAAATAAATCTGAGGATGTTTTCATGGCCCCTGTGTTGTCTGCTGGACAATCAGAGGAAGGTTGGAGGTCAGTGGGACAACATGAATTTACTTTTAAATCAGACCAAAAATGGGACAAGAATAAACTAGCGAGTGTGAACTGTAGTTTCCCCAGTAAACACACCGACCTCTTCGGCTGTCCCAAATTTAGCGTCTCTGGGCTGGTTAGGTAGAGCTGACCAGGCTGGGTGGTAGACCAGAGTCAGGCCAGCTGAGTGGCAGTGTGACTGACATAGCTAAACAATTAGAGGCAGCGTAGGCAGGACAAGCAGGGAGGCCATCCAATAATATGATTTTGGCTCAATGAAATGATTGGTTTGGTTTGTTTGAGGACTGCGACAGCTACAAACACTGGATTTTTTGTGTGTTTCCGCTGCTCCAAAGTGGCCAAATGAATCAGTCAATGCAGTTTTCGAATGTTAAATAAAGACTTTCAGTTTAAACTTGGCATAAATCCAAGCGAAAATTAACATTAGGCTTACAGACAAAGATTCCTGTCACAGTCTGTGAAAATAAGTAAGATAGTAACCCTGTCTTGACAAAGTCTGCCACAAGGAGCTTGGTCAGAAATATGCAAGATGTCAAGACTCTCACATTCCATACATCATTTTAGTCTTCGTTAATGGGCGCTCTGACCCCCCGTGACTCTTCTGTGAGCGTCAGAGCCCAACCCTCACCCTCCTTCTGTGCAAATATGCCTTCTTAAGCCAAAGATATTAAAAGGCTTCAGCTGTCTGAGTCGGCCAATTAATAAGTGGAGATCTTCTAAATGTATAATCCTTTTTAGTGTGACATTCTTATTATGTGTTTCATGAACAGCTTTTCCTGCTAACTTATTTCTGCATGTAGGTTTTTCAGCAGGCCACAATTTAATTTTACTGTCAGGATTTGATCTGATTCATTTTTTACTGATGTGTGCAGACTTCAACTTTTGTGATGCCGTGTGAATTTGAACTGTGAACACGTGTTGACTTTCTGTAACCAACTGATTAACACTTCTATCTTGAAGCTTTGAACTACTGTGAGAAGTGCAACACTAATGGATTATGTAAGAAATGAATGCAATGACCTGCTTTTAAAAATTGGCGGTTGTTTCACTGCAGCTGCATGCATGTGAAATCCTTCTCATGTTGTTCACACCTCTCTTTGACTTAACTATACCACATCTGCAAACAGTTAATTGTATTTTTTTTCTATTACGCAGCACCGGGCAGCTTCCCAGATCACAGGCATCAGATTCGCAATCATGCCAGTAACCATGACAGGCAAGAAGCTGGATCTCTCCAAGCTCACGGATGATGAGGCAAAGCACGTCTGGGCAGTCGTCCAGCGAGACTTTGACCTGAGGAAGAAGGAGGAGGACCGACTTGGGTGAGTTTAAACGTTGATTAAGTTAAAACAAATGACTTTTAAATGACTTTTAATGGATACAAATAAAAACAAAACAAAAAAAACTCAGAAACACAATCCTTTGATGCTAACGGCTTTAAGATGAATCTGGCTAAACGATCGCTGGCACACCTTTTATCAAACTGATGTTTTTGTCCATTCATTTATGATTTAAACTATAACCAAATTATGGTAATCCAATAGTGTATTATATTGAATTCACTTCATATTATTCTCTTAAATCCAATCTCTTTTACGTCACATATTTAAGCTTTGTCTCATGTGTAACGCAGTATTTGTTTGTATCTTTATAAATATGTTTTGTATGTTCTTTTCTATGATTTCAGGATTATAAATCTGACATTATTATGAGATTATTCTTCTTTTAGGGTCAAAATACATTTACTGTAGAGAGGTGAAGCCACTCAGGTGTCAATTGTCATTCTGAATTATGATGTTTGTCTATTTAAAAGGTCATTTTTCAACTGGAGAAAGCCTCAGTTTGTAATACCAGTTATATTATTGTCATGATTAGACTGTGAAAGTGGCCAACGCACCAAACACTCACAGTGATGTTGTCTCATTCAGCACTCACCAGAACCCATAAGGGCCAAGTGACATCACTGGTGGGAGTGGTCACAGCAACTTCTGCAGAACAGCAGCCACTGTGGCCTTAAAACTTGTCCCTACATTACCCACAATGCTCATGTGACACAGATTACATGTGGCTTCCTGTGGAGCCGCAGGAGGCTTCAAACTACTTTTTTCACATATGCAGTTCAACGCTGTAAGACGTGTAAACACACTTTAATGTGTAGAATTGGGGGAGTTGCCCTTTAAGAATGGGACGATGGTCAACGTCTTTTCTTTTGTAAATGAAATTTCTTCTTTTTATGTTACAAAGTGGGAATTATACACAAATCGGTGCATTCGACAGTACATAAGACAACACTGTGCTTCAGTTGTTTCCCATGCTGGTTCACTGCTCTGGCATCGTCATATTATCATGTCTGCACAGACGATCTCACATCGCTGTGAGCCAGTAATCACATATCCTGTCTGCAGAGCCTGTAATGCTGGATAATTAAATATCTGCTGGGTTTCTTTATTGAGAGAAGATGACTGATCTCGTTTGGGTTAAATTTAGTCAAACTGAGAAGAAATGAAATGCTGTGCGTCCCCAACAGTCTCAGATTCAGTCATAAATAAATCAAATAAATCACCGAGCTACTGCTCACATGTTTCCTTGGCAATAGTGACTGATGGGTGGTTTAGATATCAGGCTGCGGGAGGAAGAGGTTTACAGGGAATTTCCCTCCTTCCTGGGTGTGGGACCCCTCCCGGATGGAGAGGATCAGCCACAAACTGAAGGAAACAGTCAGCGCCACAGAGTTTAAAGGGAGATTTACACCTGATATGTTTATCTCTAATCTTTGACTGATATCTTTATTTGCCACTATACATCACTATAAAACTGGTGATGTACGAAAGCTAACTCCAAGTTTATGATCTCTATAGTTTAATAAATTATTCACTGAAACTTGCAACAGGTACATGACGAAAATAGGTGTGTTTGATTAGACACGTTACTTATTCAGGAGGAAGCACAGTGCATGATATAAACTGAAATAATAAAGGTAAAAGTAGATGTACAAAGCAAAAACGTTGACCTTAAATGAGACGGTTTGCGGCTTTAGATCCTCAGTTGGCTTTTGAGATGAGATGCTTTGAATCTGTGACTTTTCTTTTAATTGCTACCCATTCTTTTTCTTTGTATTTGTCATAATTTATAATGACATTTTGCATTTTTGTTTCTTTTGTCTTTCTTGTTTGACCTTCATCTTGACTTCACCTTGACTTAGACTCAATCCCTTCTCTAATTTTTACCCCTACACCTCGTTTTTGAGTGCCCCCTCGCCTTTTAGAACAGAGTTAAAGTGGTAGAAGTTAAATTCTCCCCCTAAGAAATGCTTGTTATAAAGAAAAAGGTCCATCATACATTGAAACGACAGAGCGTTCTTATAACCATTAAGTCTGGAGGGTCATGTAGCTCCAACATTTCACCCTTTTCCTCTATCCCAACAAGAATCAGGATTTGGATTTGGCCTCGGACTTTGTCTGTCAAAGCACTTTGTGGACTTTGTTTTTAGTCAAAGGTTAATGTTCTCATTATTATTTGGACACAGTGCCGCTGCAAGACAGGATGTGGAGGTTTAATGACACTGCAGGAGCTGCTTTGAAGCCCTTTAGAGGATTTAAGCAGACACATTTGTAGGTGATCAGATTGAATGATCCTCTGGAGCCCCTGCGGTGTCTGAGGAGGCAGTTAGTAATCCTTCTTACTCACTGAAATCCAAGTTGAAGCAACACACCCACAGTCCAGCCAGACAGTTGTTTCCCCCGGAGGACTTCATGGTGATACGACAAATCTTCACTGTGACTAACAGGGATTATTTTTCTAAGATTGCCATCTCAAACATATTGATTTCTGTTTATTCACACAGCATTACAATTTCCAGGAATGAAATACATGAGATTTTACTTCTCAGTGTTGTTTCTGGGCTGCAAATCTTATATTGACTCATCCACTTTAAAAATACTTTCAAACAAAATGTCATGGATTCAGAAGATTTGCTGTAGTTCTGTGTTTCCCCGAGACAGATTGTGTTTGTGTATCTGCATTTTTACACTGATTTATTTTCATTACCACTGGAACCGTCTTCTCTCCAGCCTCCATTTTCCAAGGAGGCAATTTCTCAAAATACATTTCAACTCAAGATTCACCACTCCAGCTTCAGGCAGAGGAGTTGGTCTTTTCTCTGTAGGAATACGAGCTGATCTGCGTTTGTGTGTTTCCTTCACAAAATAATTAGGACACTGCAATTTCAATTGCAGCCACTTAGGTTTCGTTTCCTGCCAACGTTCTTCTTCAGCCGTTTGTTTTCCAGTCGAACGAGCCGTTGTTTGCTGCTGAGGCAACTGTTGTTTTCTTCCAGGGCCTCTGCCATCTATAAATAGTATACGGATCTTCATGTGGTTTACATATAAAACTGTCACGCCTAAATCTTGTAAAACCACATATGTTGGATTATAAAATGAAACAGCTTATTTTGGCATCGATTTGAAGTTTGTTTTGCTTGACCGAGTCCACAAAAACAACAGAGACGTCAATGAGATGATTCTTTTTTGTCTTAGTGTTCACCTACCGATACTTAAAGGGGCTGATCTGTGTGTTGATGAGTATCATGGCTGATGAGTCAACCTGAAATTAAAAGACTTAACTGCTTGCTATTGTGGTTGAAGCCTCATCAGAGAGAAAATAAGGACAATTAGAACTTTAAAGCTGCACTGGTCAATGTTTTTATATTAACAATGGATCAAATAACTGTGAAATGTTAAAAAGGGGTCGCACAAAGAGAAAAACCTGCAAGTTATCGTCACAAACATGTTCATTATAATAATTATAAGGTGTTAATGAACACTCATGCCATATATGGTTAGAAAGCTGAGATTCTTGTGATTTGATTCCTGCAAACAGCTGGTAGATAAAACCACATCAGGGAGGTACAATCAACAAACAAACAAACAAACTAGCCGACACAGTTGGGCACAACGTTTTAGCAGCTCACCAATGAAGCATCTGGGTGTTTCAGAAGTAGTGGTACTTTTTTAAATTCTCAAATGTCTATTAGATCCATATAAGTGAGATATTTAGTCCAAACCACTTTATTCCATGCATGAATGGTGAGAAACTGCGATTGTGGCAGTTTTTAATGCTTTTATTTGTCAAAAAACTTCATTATTTAAAAGAAAAATGCCATCAAACTGCAATCCAGAGATACCGAGGATGGCCGTCGACCATCTGATCTATAAGTTGACACCTGATTTGATCAGTTAAGAGCTTCTATGCCCGCACCGTCGCCTACAACAGCCAATGAGTGAGTCTTTGTTCCAACCCTTCTCTCCTGAGCCACTTACCAGTACCAGAATCTTCAGCCAGCGGAAGATTCAGGCATGTTGCTGGTGAAATTTCAGATCTGAGAAGTTTTATTTATGTTTATGTAGTTCATTGCATATTTAGTTTCCACCTAGACACTTGTTTTCTATTTCATATGTGGAAAGTTAGTGTAAATAAGGAAAAACAAACGACTACAATGAGTTTAATGCTGCGGTTACTCTCATGAAAGGGCTGTGAAACAGGCTTAGTTTTGCAGAAGATTCTGATGTAGTTGAAAACATATTTCGGTGTGTTAATATGTTGGTGTTGTGTTCGGAATATTTCGACTGGCCCACATGATAAAAAAAGAGAGCGAGAGTCAGAGAGAATTATTGCTGCTTCTGGATTTGAGCGTATAACTGCGTAGCTTCCTGCAGAGCGTTGAAAATAACTTTGCCTTTCATTTTGAGACAGAAACCTAAAATAAGTTGAACTGCAGCAGATTTATAACTGTGAGTGATGTTTGTTTGCCGGGGCTGAATACGGACGGTTCTCAGTCAGATGAGTCATGACGAGCAGAGGAAGAGAGAAAGAAAATATCTCTCCATCTATAGTCAGGCGTCGCTAATGCTTCCTGTTAATCGATATCATAGTTTTATTTTAATAGACTTTCTGAAAACTGTCTTCAGTAAAATGGAAACTCAAAGCCGATGTGGAGCTGCTGTCTCTGTCTCTCTGGAAAGCATTATGTTTTAGCCCTGAACGTCTCTGTGTGTCGATGCCAGAGTCTGTGTCAGCCTCTCTTTCTGCTTCTCCCTCAGTCTCACTTTCAACAGCCCAGCGGAGTAAACCACATCTTGTCAGATGTTGAGGCTGATTTAAGAGGGAGGTGAGGACGAGGGATGATGAAGTGAAGATGAAAGAACACCCGCTCAAACTGGGTTAAGACGTCCGAAAGCAGGAAGTTAATTCAAACTGGGGAAGGTTTGATATGTGCGGACAGACATGGCGAGAGGATCACCATGTATGGGAACGCTCAGTTACTTTGGTCCTCTTTGCTGTCTGTGTCTAAGTGAACGTCTGGCTGCCGCACCCGGATTCCTCAGCTCTGCCAGTTAAGCAAATACTCTGCAGTACCTGCTTTTAATCAGATATCCTGAGGAAAAGGGAGGATTTTAAGGTCATGCATACTGTAAGTGTGTTAGTCGGTGAAACTGCCCAGAAAATGTACTTAATCACGTCAACTATCTGTAGTGTGAAGATATTTTTATTCAGCAAGAATGAAGGAGAAAGACAAACTTTAACACTTCAGTTACTTCAAATCTCTTTGAAATGTCACATGTGCTGTTTTCTATCCATAACTATTATCTCTAAATCTAATTTGAATACATGTAACGTAAAAAGAAGGAGTCATTTTACATTTCATGTATTGGATCAGTTTCCTGCCATAGAAATGATTGGCACAATACATTTCTTTCAGGTTTCAATTCAGAATGTTTTTATTTACTTCCATGTGTTCTAGCTTTTAGTGGATTCTTGTGAGACCAGTATAAATGTATTATTTAGAACCAGATGTAGCAGCGCTGCTCAGCCTTGCTTCTAATATTGTCAATTGGCCGCTCGCAGTATTATGACCCAAGAAACATTTTCCCCAAAGAGCACCATTAAAAACAAAACATTTGTAGAACTGTTGACACCTCGAAACTGCAAACAAGGTTAGTTATGACTCTTTTTAGTGTAGTTGTATAAATCTGTTTGTGGTCGAATATCTATAAATGCTGGGTAACACTTTATGGTTAATGTCTGTGGTAATAGTTAATCATTAATGTGTCCCAGGTCATTTATCAGAAGCGACTTACAGTAATTCATACACTGATGGCGGCGGCTGCCATGCAAGGTGCCGACCAGCACAGCAGGAGCAGTTTGGGTTTCAGTATCTTGCTCAAGGACACTTCAACATGAAGACCAGGGGCATCGAACCAGCGACTGTCTGATAACAATACGCTGGCTCTCCCCATGAGCCACAGCCGCCCTAGTTACTCTTTTTGAATATCTTTAAGTAAAGTGAATCATTATAGTGAGTAGTTCACCAGTACACACATTAGATACTTATTACTTAATCATTAGTTACTTTGTGTGTATCTTCAGGTGAAGTGAGATATCATACTGAGTACTACTAAATAATTACTAATTACTGAATCATTGTAACTATTTTTTTGTACACCTTCAAGTAAAGTGAGACATCATACTGAGTAGTTACTGACTAGACTCGTTAAATACTTATTACTTATTATATTTATTAGTTATTATATTTATGTACCCTCAAGTAAAGTAACTTTTCGTATTGAGTAGTTTAATATTAGACTTTCAAAGTGAGATAACAGAGTAGTTTCCCATTAGACTCATTAAATACTGATTACTGAATCATTAGTTACTCTTTTTTGTGCACCTTCAAGTGAAGTGAGACATCATACTGAGTAGTTACTGACTAGACTCATTAAATACTTATTACTTAATCATTAGTTATTATATTTATGTACCCTCAAGTAAAGTAACTTTTCGTATTGAGTAGTTCATTATTAGACTTTCAAAGTGAGATAAGAGTAGTTTCCCATTAGACTCATTAAATACTGATTACTGAATCATTAGTTACTCTTTTTTGTGCACCTTCAAGTGAAGTGAGACATCATACTGAGTAGTTACCGACTAGACTCATTAAATACTATTACTTAATCATTAGTTACTCTTTTTGTGATGTTTTCATAGTTGTTTACCATTAGACTTTTAAAATACTGATTACTGAATCATTAGTTACTGTTTTTGTGAACCTTCGATTAAAGTGAGATAACAGAGTAGTTACCCAGTAATCCCATTAGATACTTATTACTTAATCATTAGTTACTTTTTTATGTACCTTAAAGTAAAGTTAATCATTACAGTGAGTAGTTCTCCAGTAATCCCATTAGATACTTATTACTGAATCATTAGTTACTGTTTTTGTGCACCTTCGAGTAAAGTGAGACATAATACTGAGTAGTTACCGACTAGACTCATTTAATACTAATTACTTAATCATTAGTTACTATTTTTGTGCACCTTCAAGTAAAGTGAGACATAATACTGAGTAGTTACCGACTAGACTCATTAAATACTTATTGCTTAATTATTAGTTACTCTTTTTGTGATGTTTTCATATAGTTGTTTACCATTAGACTTTTAAAATACTGATTGCTGAATCATTAGTTACTGTTTTATGTGCCTTCAAGTAAAGCAAATCATAATATTGAGTAGTTAATCAACTCATTAATTAGTCATTAGTTAATCTTTTTTGTACCTTCAAGTAAAGTGAGACAACATACTGAGAAGTTACTCGCTAGACTCATTGAATACTAATTACTAAACCATTTGCTTTAAAGGTGTTTGATGTTTAACTGACTGCCAAAGAGAAAAGCAATAACGACCCAATCAACAAAGATATCAGCCTCATCTTAATCAATAACCCCGCAGAAGTCACCGCTGTCACTCAGCTCTTTCGTAAGCCGCTGCACTTGTCTTTCATTTTTGCGTTTGCCAGTCGTGTTTCCGTGTTTGGAAGGCTTCAAGTTGCCTACAGCACACATCTTATTTGAATCATCGAAGGGCATCTTGTCTACCAGATTTGTGGGATTTGGTGTTTCAGAGGATGACAGATTTAACAGATATTACTTTTAAATCAGGTCACTAATGTCCAGCAGCTGTTATCTGCCAGAGGTTATGGGATACTCCCCAAAGTATCCCGTTTATCCTGAAGATCTGGGCTCTGATTTAAAGAAGCATGACCTGAAAAGAGCTTTAATAAACAAAAGAGCATCCTCTCATCCTCGCCGACCAATGTGCCAGACTCCACCCACGCTTTGTGACATTTGGGATTTGTTATCTGAATTTTTTTCCTTTCCTTTTCCGCTACTGTCAGCATCTCGCAGCACTGAGCGTGGATGTTAGTTTTCCAACAATCAGCGCAAGTTTGTTGAAGAGAATCAGTCTGACTCAGAGCGGTGAAGTCATTTGTGACACATGTGTTGAGGAGCCGACATGTCACACAGAGGAGAGCAGATTTGACTTTTCTTCTTGAAGTTTCTGGAGGTTAACGATCAGATATCTGTAATCTTAAAGTGTGGCAGCAAAGTGTTGAATATAATTAACAGTTTTTTTCCTTATTTATAACCGTGGCACTAAATGTTTCCTGGAGAACTTATCCAGTTTTTTTTTTCTGCCTTTTCCTGACTTTTTCCGTGAAACGAGGCTGACATGATATTTACACAAAGTTGCCAAAACGCAGCCATGTGTTACCGTCCGTTCACTGACATCCATCTCGTCACTCATATCTGACTGCCAGCACTTTGACTCAGAACGTCTCCGCACAAGAAAATGTTTGTTTTTCAAGCTGTAGAACCATAAAGTGAGTAAGACATCAGAAATGTAGCTTTACATGTAAATCACTGACAGCTCAATAGTTTGACATTAAGAGGAAAAATGTGCTTATTTGCTTTGAGAGTGAGATGAGAAGTGTAGGACATGGTTAACTTAGCTTAGTATAAATACTGCATGGAGCCAGGAGGAAACAGCTCGCTTGGTAGCTCTGTTCAAACATTCAGCAAACAGCAACTCCAAAGCTGTTTTTAAATGTGCAAATGACGATTTGGGTTTTGTCTTTGGAAGCATTTCAGCATCAGTATCACAGCTCAGTTCAGCCTTTCCAGCTATAAGAGGCCCAGTGCTGCTTATCAGATAGAGCAAGCACCATGTTGAACATTCAGAAAGGTTATTAAGTGATTATTTCTGCTGCCAAACTGTTCTCTGATTCTAAATTGCAGCCATATCTACTTAACTGTGATGTACAGGACTTTAGCTATCAGCAGTCCGACAGTAATCAACCCCGCGTCACGGTCACATACAGACCACGGTTACAGTTTAACCTGCCGTACGTACAAGATGGTGATGTTGGCACAAACAAGCCACGCTGAGACATTTTTCTGTGACGCTGTGATGATCCCTGAAGTAAAAGTCTTTTGTTCTGACACTAACGATAGACTTACCTGTGACTTGAGGATATATTAACGGATAAGTTCACCCAAAATTGAAAACTCGGTCATTATCTATAGTCGACCTCGTGTTGATGGAAAGCAAAACAGAGTTGCTGCATTCTCCTAAACAACTGAAGTAGATGGGTCTGATGTAATTTAACTAGCTGCTGAGATAAAAGTGTTAGCCTGTTTTGCTGTGAAGCTCCAGAAATGTTTTGGTGTCTAGAAACTTCACGTGACTTTCCATCAACATGGAGATGAAGAGATAATGATTGAATTGTTTTCTTTAATGTGTCTGCAAGACAAACTTTTATTTTAAGCCTCCTCGCATGCATTAAAGTGTCCCATGTTGACTCTCTTATAGGCCTTGTTGCACTGTTAATCTCTGTTTGTCGTGAGCAGAGTTTTGTCTCATCTTCACCTCTTCATCTCTCGTTTTATCATATTGTCTGATTCTGTATTCATACAGCAGGTCTGGTAACGCTCTCTGTGGAGAAAGGGATAAACGACCAGGAACCATTTGCATTGCTTTTGTTAATGATATGATATCAAATGTAAAAGTCTTCATCTTTGTTATTTCACCTCTGTGAGCTGGTAGTTAGTCTGTCTCTCTACCTTTGAATACAGGTGACTATGGGGAGTATTTACTGTCTTCTATAATAAACTCTTCTGTTTCCAACCTTGGTTTTTTTCAGGGACCTGAAGACAAAGATAGAAAAAGAAGACACCAAGAGAGAGCTGCTGGGAAACCAGAGCAGCCTGGCTGAGTCACACTGTATTCGATGTCTGCAGCCCTTCAAGTTCCTGGTCAACACCAAGCGTCAGTGTCTGGACTGCCAGCTCTACATCTGCAAGTCCTGCAGCCGCTACAACAAGAAGGAGCTGGGCTGGGTGTGTGATCCCTGTCGCATGGCCAGGTAGGAAATGACAACATTTACTAAAATGAGTCCAGCACCACAGCTGAAAACTGAAAAATCTGTGTCTCCCTGAGATCCAGTCAGATAGTTTCAGCTTCTTTTTAGAAGCAAAAAGTCGATATTGTTCCTCCTGGAGAACATTAGCTGATGGTGTCAAAAGGCGATAAAGATCCAGGATCAAGAGACGCCACTGCCCCAAAATTTGAATTGATCAACAGATAAATCAGCATAAACCAAGAGGTTTGACCACCGCTGATCCGGAAATACAAACTGGACCAAGATGGCAGCTCATTGAATTACAGAGGATCATGCAGCTGCAGAGTCTTCATTTTAAATTGTTTCAGGAGCTTTCAGAGGTGTCATGTCATGGTGGATGCTCTGATTTGCATAAAGAAGCCAGAGTTTAATTTTTATGCAGATGAGGATTGGGAAACAGGACGTACTGCTCAAACTGTATAAGTTTTATCTTGCAAAGGGAGTTATAACACTGTCACTAATGTATAATTCCCTCTTGCTCTTGCAGAGATCACATCACCGTAGAATGAGTCACTTACATTGCAAACTTTTTGCTAGTTTCGTATCCCACCATGCATCACAGGAGGGCTGCCTTACTCCACTACAACTGCGCTCAATGTCAGGTGACGGCACATAATTCAGCTTCATGCAACCATATCTGCACATCAGGCAGCCACATGTTGGGACGAGACCCCAACGTTTGGCAGAGAATGGACCAAATTATTTCCCTTTCCGGTATACTGAACGTTAAACTGTCTCATGCAAACATATACAGCACTGTGATCCATAAAGGAGCGTAAAATAACTCGTTTACAGGCCAAAATGAGTGATTAAGCCTTGTTTCCTCTTTGCCTTCTACTCCAGTTGTCACAATCATGTTTTGTAGTGTTTCTGCATTATCGTACATGAATGGTCTGAGGTAAATCAATACATTTGTGAGCTTTTTCAGCATCTAGTGGACAAACAATTTGGTTTGGCAGCTGAACTGAGATGTGAATACAAATGTCGGCTACAGATTTCACTCAGCAGTTAAAGGTTCGATGTCTCTCTCAGGTTTTGGCCGCACACGCAGCTTTGATGGACGTTTTGGCGGTTGTCATTTCAACAGTCACAGCTCACATCTCCTCCACTGCACCGGTTTTCTCTTTGCTAGCAGCAACAGAATCTGATACAAGCGGCTCGTTCCAGCTCCATATGTTACCGTTATACTGCTGTTTGCTCAGATGAGGCGGCGCACTGAAAGGCCCTTTCACTGACCTCAGCCGATGTCTGGAAAACATCATGCTATGGATCTCAAGTTGAAACCTGCACTCCATTTTGTTTGTTCACCGTAGCAGTCAGTACCTTCAGGCCGTTGCTTTTCGTGACATAAGAGGCACATTCACAGAACCTTTGTATTTTCTTCACTGTCATCAGCACCTTTTCTGTCTCCACTGTTTCCTTTATCAGAGTCCTGAAGATCGGTACTTTGGAGTGGTACCACGAAAACGTTCGTGCACGCTTCAAGCGCTTCGGCAGCGCCAAGGTGATGCGGTCGCTCTTCAAGAGGCTGAGCGGACAACACAGCTGCTCTCAGAGTGAGCTCGATGGTGAGAAATCCAGCTTTTATAATCAAGATACAGCTCAGTCACCTCAATAATTGCTGGAATTTTGTGCTTCTGCAAACCACAAATATGTCCAAATCTGTGCATGTCATACAAACTATATTACCTTTCTACAGAAGGTATCATATCCACAGTCATATCAGCTGATTTTCATGTCGGGATGTGGAGAGGACGGTTCGTTCACGACAGCTGGGCGAGAAGGCCGACATTTTCATTCTGCATTTGTCGCAACAAAACGAGAAATTCTTGATGTGAGATATCGGGAACTTTTTGGAGCTGTGTTTGTAGCAAAACCAATATATTTGATGAGAAGTTTCCTGCTGATTTTATGCCAACATGATCTTTTCCTAACCCTATCAAACTGGTTTTTGTGCCTACCAGACCGTAAACACAGCGTTGAAAACCAGTCCTAAAGAAATGTGACGTTACAAAACAAAGACACGTGGTGTTTCATCCCATCTGTAGTTTGCAGAAACGTGCATTACCAACATTATTCTGTTAACGAGGTAGCAGGATAGCTCAGTGGGTGGTTGTTGAAAGGTTTCAGAGGTTTCCCAACATAAATATAACTGTGAAAAGTGATTTTTAAAACTTTGTGAAAACCAACATGTGGTGTGTAAATGATTATCAAGCCTTTATACTGTCAGTGAGAGAGAGATTAACCCTGCATCAGCTGACCGGAGCTGCTCACTCGTCAACAGTCAGAAGCTGCAGTCATTCTGTGCTGCTGCCAGCAGAAACGTCTTCATGAATGTGAAGCCGTGCTAATCAAAGGTTACAAATGTGGCTGAATGTCAGGCCTCAGGTCGGGCTTCCTTTGAAGGGGCAACCTTAGCCAATACGCATCTGTTCCGCTCATTTCTGTGCGAGCCCTCGGGAGGAGCTGCAGGTCAGGAGTTGAGCCTGCCGGAGTCACAGAGCACCGCTGGAAGTCAGCTTGAGCTTACCGTAAGAAATCCTCAATAAATGAAAGGCTTCGAGGAGATTCAGCAGCTGCACACTGTACTGTAACTGCATGGAAAATGTGTATCAGCCTCTCGGATCGCACTCTGCCAACTGGAAATTGGTGAAACATCAGCATGAAGTTCAGCATCTGTGAACGGTGTCAGCTCAAAGTTCAAGTTCGAGAACTGGACCGTGTTTATTGACTCTAAGTGAAGACATCCTACATCAAACCTATTCAAGAGGTCGGACAGAGTGCGGCCCTTTGATCATGTCGTTAGGAGACTAATTGGCTCATTAATTACAGTTATGTCTGCTGCTGAGTACAAAAACACTCATTTCATTAAAGAGATGGAACACAGGCTGTTTGAGTTAGTGGGAATTAATGAGAACAGTGACAAAACCTTCTTCTACATTTCTTTTGTCTTGTGCTCTTTTATAGATGATGTTTCGTTTATTTATTAATTAATTAACTAGCATACTAGCTTAATATCTCACCTCCAGCTCTGACTGTGTCTGCACACTCATCCAGACTGCTACAGCGAGTTGTTGCGCCACGCAAAGCTCCGTTTTGTTTATGTCTGCTTCCCCGTTAGATCTTGTGAGAGGGATCGTTATTCAGTTTGGTACGATAATCTATAATAATCTGTAGTGACGTGCTTTTATTCTGAGAGTCAGAGCGCTGAAGCCACGTCTGCTGGAGCACGAAGTGGTGTTCAAAACGTATTAATATTGAAGGTTTCTCACGTCCAAACTGCGCTAAATTCGACACTTTTGGTCCTCAGCAACAAATTTGCCAAGTGTGAAGTCGACCGAATAAACAGTTCTTGGGATAATCAAAACACAGACAGACAGATGATCCTTGCTGTTGAGTTACAGTTAGGTGATTTCAGTCCAAAAGGAATTAAAAAGGAGTTTGTTCAGTCATAATAAAGGATGGTCCTGTCCTCCCAGCATTAGCAGCGATATGTCCTCGCTGTCCATACGCAAACCTTCACCCTCTGTCCTCAAGTACAAGCCGGTAGCTTGGACTTCAATTGAATGTTAATAACCAGATCTCAGTCGGATGGAAACCATGTGGGAGATCAGAACCATCATAAATAACACCAAATCAAGAAGTGTATGTGCAGAATTTGTATCAGAGGTCAGCGCACTTGCACAATCTCTAACGGGGAGTATTGAAGCTGTTCTGGCAGATCCTGACGGCCCGACTCCTCACTAAGACGCTTCTGTCTTTCTTTAATTTGCCTCCCATCTGTCTCTGAGACCCGTCATTTTTGTGACACTGAGTCACAGGAATGGAGTTTCCTGTCTCTTTTACAGATAGTAAGAAGTCATCAGGAGGCTGCCAGATCTGTCACAGGGATTTAATCTCTTCCATCGTTCCTGTTTTTCCGACTCCGGCTCCTCACAGCTGTCACAGACCGGCCTGAATGCAGCTCCGATGTCAGGATTTCTGTCCAGAACTGACCAATGGACTTTGTGGGGCATTAACGCAGCACTACTGTAGCTCTGGAGATATTATAACCAGAGATGCTAACGTGGTGAAAAGTCCTGTTTATGTTTACAGCTGCGGTGTTTAAAGTCCGATGCAGTGATGGCATGCGGCTTCATCAAAACCTCTCCAGCACATCTTGCCGTCTTTTTGAAGTTTCTCCCCCAAACGTTGCCAACTTCCTCCGGCCACACCCAGAGCATATCAAACAAGTGCCCCTCGAAGCACATCAGCTCTCGGCGTTATTATACACAGCAGGTCTCCGAGTGAGATCATAGCATCAGGAGATCAATGAATTATGAGGAGACAACTCCTGGTACTGCTTACGCTGAGTCACCCTGGAGGATTTTGGGGAAGGGAAACAGAGCGAGTTGGTTGGCTGGCTGAGCCCAGCGGGTCTTGTGATCATCCAGTCACATGTCTCCCATTCTGAGCCCGGAGTCCGGCTGAGAACCAGAGGCAGAGAGAGACAGAGAGATAGAGACAGAGAGAGAGAGAGAGAGAGAGGGAGGGTGGGAGAACAAAACTTCTGTTTGTCATGTATTTATGTGGAATCCGCCATGCACAGATGGAAGATGTCGTTATGAAACTCTGTCATAAATATGCATGTTAACAGATGCATTATGTTCGAAACCATCAACAACTCATCAGATTTGTGCGACCACCTGGATTGAATTCACCATACACGACTGTACACACACACACACACACACACACACACACACACACTGTATGTTTCCTGGTGCTGTGGTCCGTCGGGCCCCCAAAGCTCGGAGGGTGTCATCCTCCTCGTACAAGCTGGGAGATGTAACACCGATGCTCACAACGGAGTCTTTGTTCACATACGTTGCATATAAAAGGAGCTTAACTGAATTACTTGACTGACTCCGGCTCCTCCAGTTTTAATGGTGTGACTGCAGCTTCAGATTATTGTTTTTATGTGGAAAGTCAGGACCACCTGAATTATCCCAATTTGCTGAACCACTTCTTAAAGTTGCATAATGTCAAAATTAGAAACATCACCTCTTTCATCTCAACAGAATCAAATCAGGTTCCTGGGTAACTTTTTTCGTTTAGCGAGTCCACCAGGTTGCATCACCGTGTTTTCTACAGTAGCCCAGGAAGGACAAACTGAACTTCGGCTCTGGAGAGGACCTGTAGGTTCTCCTAGACACTCAGAGGGTTATGGGAGGGGTATTCAGCTGGATGCAATCTGCAACCTCACCGCTAGATGTCGCTCAATTCAACACGCTGTTCCTTTAACCGTTCTGTGCTTTTAACCAAATCTTAATCCAAGCAGCCTTAAAACAAGACGAAGAGTTTGCGATCATGCTAGCAGCTCTTTGAGACTGTACTGATAGGACCAGGTGAGCTGAATGCTATTGTGAGCATGCTAATAATCTGGATTTATTTATCATTGAACAACACGAGGGTTACAAATCGAACTTGAGTTTCAGTTATTTTTTTAGCTGCGTCACAGAACAAGGAACATGAAAGCGCTCTGGTGTCGAGCACCCAAACTCTCTGAGGTCTGTTTGTGTTTGTGTCTTTTTACTTGAGCACAGTGTGAAGTCCTCCAATCAGCATGAAGGGTGAGATTGCATTGAATGCCAAGCTGAAGTCAACAAGCAGCATCTTGATGTAGCTGTTGTTATTTTCAAGGCGTGTGAAGACCGAGGGGAGGGCAGTGGACACGGCATCCTCTGTGGATCTGTTGGTTCTGAATGCATACCGGTGTCGATGTAGGCTGTTGGTAAAAGCCCGTCATTGGAAGCCTGTGATAGGACGGCACTCACCTCTTCCTTACGCTATCCTGTCTTCAAAAATCAAAATGGTCACTAATGGTACGAGCCCAAACAAGCTAGCAACTCTTAACTTTTATTTGCAGGGATTTAGCCGTTTTAATGCCATCATTTGCAACATGGAAACATGGAAAAGTGCCTGAAATAACCGCAGAAACTTCTGCCAACCAGAGCATGTTTCACCTGGACCAGGTAGCAGCCAGCCCGTCCTTCACCACCACAGCACTGTGACGGATCTGGCTGTGTGTAACTATAGCATGCTAACGTGCTAATCATTTATCCGGTCTGCTATTAACTGTTTTACTATCTTACTTTAACTTACCTTTGTTTGTAGTCATCCCCATCTCTCTGGCTAAAGTGCTAGTGTGGCTAAAATCAATTAAATCAAGCTGTCTAACGTCTTTTTGTCGCAATATTATAATTTCGTTTTATCAGTTTTGTGATTATTCCCAGATGGGACTCTTGAGGAGTCTCATGACCTCATTGTGTGACTAATCCAGGAAACAACCCTGGTCAGACATGTTCGGTTACAGTTTTCTGCTCTAAGCTGTTCACATTAGACCATTTGTGCACTAATTATCAGACATGTTGAAACCATTTCCAGCGTCTGTGTGGTCGAGGATGGATTAGAAAAAAAACAGGCGGATTACACCGATCAACCCAATAATTTGATTGGGAGTTTGTTTGTGTATATCCATTAAAAAAAATGTAGTAACCTGCATTATTGTGGTGATAATGAGCCCTTCATATTCCTAAATAAATGTGTGTTTCGCTAAATTACCACAAACAGTGGTCGAGCGGTTCAGCCCACAGATTCTTTTTCCCTCGAGGCCGCTTAGAAGCTTAATCCAGCCGTGTGTGTGGTCCTCTTTAGATCCACTGTGAGGTCACATTAATGTTTAATAACTCGTATGATGCCTCGTTCACTTACAACACAATTTACTCAGAGTATTCAGTGACTTGTGAACATAAATACAATGTTATCTTAAGGTTCGTCTCAGTGTTACACATTCATCATTAGACTTTTTCAATGATTCGTTTAGACGCTGAAGTTTTGAAGGCCTCCCACGGCGGGAACAGTGGGTTTGGGAGCAGACCAGAATGTTCTGGTGAGGCTGGTACAGTCAGTCAGCGCTCGTCTGGTTTCTATTCACGTTGGCACATCAGGAGAAGAAGAACGGATCCAGGGAAGTTTTAGTCAGTGAGAGTCAGAAAGGCCCTGAAGATGCAATTTGTAAGACATGGACAGTATTTTAGTTTAATGTGAAGAAACAAACACAGCAGCTTGTTTGGAAACGTATTCTTTTATTATAAAAACAGCTCAGGAATTAATAAGCTAATAAGCTAACGTTAGCAAGCTACAACCAATGATAGCCGGCAAAGAGCATCAGGTGTCGGTGACTCAGGTGATTTGCTGTCCTCTTTGTTTTTGGAGCTACCTTTGAATCCTGGACATATTCCACAAATGGCACCTTTAAAACAAAGTCTGTAAGTGGCTTTTCTTGTTGTTATTATATTATAATCACAGTAGGTGGTTTCAGAAGTTGTATAATGGTATTTTTTCTCTAAGTGTTCACAGTTGTTTACTGTCGTGTATGAACCATGTTGTTGTTCTGTGTTCTTTCAACGTTCACATTCTTGAACTTTTGCTTCTCCCTGCAGCATTTTTTTTGTTCCAACTGTTATGTAGAACTGCAACGGGCTCATAAACGCTCCCATAAAGAGGTGCTGAACTGTGGAAAACACACAATGTTCTGTCTCCGGCCTTTCTCGCACTGTACGCTCTCAGCTGGGACGGAAAGAAAGGAGCGTTTGATTTGCTGCAAGACGAACAAAGGTCGTCGGGGTTAGGAGTCGTCCCGCGGGTTCGAAAGACGTCTGGTTGACAAATGCATGCACATGTAGAGGAATGCCACATGATTTTCTTTTTTTGGACTTTCCGGACATCAGGGGCTTTGTCTGTCAATATATATAAATATACAAACATATGTGCTTCCTTTCTCAGCAGATGGATATGAGGAGCACAGTATGGACGCCACAGATTCACAACACTACAAAGAGGTAACAATTTATTTGTTTTCATACATGTGGTTCTTTCTCTGTAACTAATTGCCTAATCTGTGTTTTCTTGTCAAGAACATAAAATAACTCGACACCCTGCAGCTCATTTTTAGGTGCTTAAGTTTTAAGTGAGCTTGTGGAGAGCAGAGCAACATTCCAGCGTTATGCATCATAAAACAAGAAGCAGATATCAATTTGTACCCACACAGCACAGCGCGAGAAGTTCTGGTGCACTTCAGAGCTAATTTGTGTTTAGACGTCAGCTCGTGTTTGTTGACTTGTTCCCCCGTGCCTGACATGTTGCCTGTTCCTTAATTAAAAATGTTTTAGCGAGAGCAAATCAGAGCTCATCTGCAAAACAGGCCATTTCATTCATTCGAGCTCAGATCAGCAGACACACATGCTGAAAACATCTTGAGAGGTTCTGCTGTGTTTCGCCTCCTTCTTCTGCTGAAAAGCGAGAGGTGTTTCTGCGCGGGGGTTCTCTGTGTGATCTCACCCGTCCTCTCGAACAACTGGAGCGCTCTGACAGCTCGTGACGACTAAGGTTAGGCACGGTCCAACCGGCAGTGACAGAAGTGTATTGTGGGTAAATACCAGGCTGTCATACATAATCTCAGACATGAAAAGAGGGCGAGCGGAGGTGAAAAAGCCTCTGGCTCAAGTCCTGAGATTGTAAAAAAAAAGGGGGGAACTCTGGAGTCCACTGGAATTCATCATAAAAGCTAAACTACTATTGTTTACACCACAGTCTCTGTGTAATGTGGGAGCAAAGCTTTGTTTACTTTCAATCACTGCAGCGGAGAGAAAAAACGTTGACAGGCCTCTCGGGCTCTCCTGGGTCGCTGGATGCTTCGTTTCCAACGTGACTGCTGCAGTTTTATTTATATAGTATATGACAGGGCGTCTGATGGATGCTTTAATACTACAAGGAGGCAGCGTGGAGTTTCCTGCATCCTCTGTGAGATTCTCACTTCCACAGAGCGCCCTCTACTGGTCCAGATGCAGCAGTGCCTTTTTAAACATCAGGAAGAGGTCATTTTTTTAAAACTCGGAGAAATCTTTGGAGCCTGAAGGGGTTCAGAGTGTCTCGTTTAAGAGCCTCCTCATTCTTTAACGCAGGTCTTAAAAGAAATTACTGTCTTTATAGGCCACTCAGTCAAATAGCAAAGCAGATGTTCTCCTGTAATAACATTTTATTCAAGTCAAAGTCTTCAGCATCTGGTTTTCTGAAAAAAAAATCCAGACATCCAGTGATTGGAATTTGTTGTCTTTTGCACAATTAGCAAAGATTGTTAAGCCTTTTTTTTCAAATCATGTCACTCCTTCAGAGAGTATTGATTCTTAAATTGGGCGTCTGGACCCCTCAGAGGGTCACAAGATCATTTCCAGGTGCTGCAGATGGTTGTCAGTTATGGGTCAGAGTAAGTCGGCTACACTGTGATTCATTTTTGATCATCAGTGTGAATTATCTTGCTGTGGTGGGGATTTCTTTTTGTTCTGAATGCCTCCCCTCCTCTCTTCTGGTCCATTACTCTCTCATTTGAATCATTGTTCTCTCCTCTCTCCTCTCTCCTCTCCTCCCCTCTCTCCTCTCTCCTCTCCTCTCCTCTCCTCTCTCCTCTCCTCTCCTCTCTCCTCTCCTCTCTCCTCTCTCCTCTCTCCTCTCTCCTCTCCTCTCCTCTCTCCTCTCTCCTCTCCTCTCCTCTCTCCTCTCTCCTCTCTCCTCTCCTCTCCTCTCTCCTCTCCTCTCTCCTCTCTCCTCTCCTCTCTCCTCTCTTCTCCTCCTCTCCTCTCTCCTCTCCTCTCCTCTCCTCTCCTCTCTCCTCTCCTCTCTCCTCTCTCCTCTCCTATCCTCTCTCCTCTCTCCTCTCTCCTCCCCTATCCTCTCTCCTCTCTCCTCTATCCTTTTCTCCTGGTCGGTGTTGGTGTTTTCTTTCTGCTCTCCAAAGATGAAAAAGGCCAAAAGGCGGCTAACTGTCGACCCCATTGATTTCGAGCTGGGCTGTGACTACCTCATCGAACCCAGAGTACGGTCAAATCAGGTAAACGCTGGACCAAATAAAAAACAAACCCCAGAACCGGCATTTCATAGCCCAGAACCAGACTGATCTGCATGCAATCACACAACAGTCCCTCTGTCTGTTTCTGCTTCTGCTTGTTTCTGTTTTCTGTCTTCGCCAAACATTGTCTGATTCAACTAGACAATATGTTATTAGTGCTGAGCCCCGTCGTTATTCATTCTGGTATCTGGCCACAATACGCTCGTTGTGTACATCCAAATGTGGATGTTTGTGTGCAACAGATGCTAACACATCCTGTCAGCTCATCAACAGAACCGTCTGACAGGACAGAATGGAAACAAACGTAAAGAGGCCCAAGTGGCAGGAATCCGAAACACGGTGGCTGTTTAGTTGAGGAAAAATAGATCTAATGAGCTCAAAAAGCCGATTTATGACGATGTTTCAGCCAACACACCAAACTACTGCCAATAAAACATCAAATTAAGAGGACTGTCACCTCAGTTTTGTTGATTTGTTAATGTAGATCTCCGTCCTCGTCCTCAGGCCCAGGTCTCCCACGACATCATGGACGTGGACGGAGGCAGGAGGGAGTCGATGCTGGCGGAGGCGGACATGGCTTCTGTTTTCTGCCAGATTCTGAAGGAGCAACATGAAGGTCTGGACCTGAGGAGGGCTTCACAGCAAGGTGAAGGCCGAGAAACACACTTCATTAAGAATAATAATGACAGGGGGAATCACATGCAAGGAGCCTTGCTGTAGTGTTAGTGACAGTGTTGACCTACTTGTAAAGAATAAAGAAAATACAAAGATCTCGAAGGGTTAACTAGCAACTTTTAAAGAATTAGCCCAAAAACGACGACACAGACAGTATCTCTGTCCATGAAAAGGCCATGTTTCCACATTGAATGTCTTTAAAGTCTATATTTCTTTAGATAACATTTCTCACATTTTTTGCCATAATTCACATAGAATGCTTGTAGCGTTGATGCTAACGTAGCTTTCTTGCTGTTCAGGGGTGAACTTGTTTAGTTTAGTAGCATGTTGGCTAGTTAGATAGCTCGCTAACAGCTTTAAAAAATCTGTTTAAGGGAACACACTCATATATTCATGGATACAAGACAATTAACAGTTTGCAACTTCATTTTTATAGTTTAATTTATGACATAGAGCTTGACGGACAGAGCCGATGTACGGCAGTAAAACAAACATCAACTGCTAACATGTGGCTGCGCTAATTCAATCAGTTTTAGTCATGACTGATCAGAATGCATTTGTGTTTTATTACGTGTTTCTAACAATATCATACATCGTAACAGATGTTATCAGAGTGAAGCCCATCTAAACATTTGTTTATACAATAATTCATGTTTCATTTATCGTCTTCCACAACATGAGTTTATTTCTGTGGACAAACTTATTATTCCAAACTAAATCGATAAAATCAGATTATTATATATATTATATTGCATAACAGGGTGAAACAGTGTGTTTTGGTTCATGTTGATGAATCAGATTACTCTCTTACTTTTACTTTTAGCATCAGAGTTCTTGTTTATTCTTCTTGATTCGCCTTAAAACAGTTTCTTCAACACAAAGTTAGTAGCAGAGCAGATAACACGGATCAGAACTCTGTGCCGAAGATTGTCTTTTAATCTGATTTCTGAAATTGTCCAACTCACAGATGAAGACAATAAAACACCAGCACGTCTCATTTATTCACTGATTCATCTCACATTTCCTCCAGATGACCTCGTGCTCACAGACAACAGGACGACTCCCTCTCGCTCCGTCTCCCGCCTCAGTTACTCCTCCGGGGGCAGCGGGAGTGCCTGGGGCCCCCGGAGCAGCAGCTACCTGCCCGGCCCCGACGACTCCGAGGGGGAGGACGACCACAGCCAGCTCTACCCGCTGTACCAGTCTCATCTGGGCTTCACCCACACCTCGCAGGAGAGCCTGAACTCAACGAACCCTCCACCGCAGGTCTTTAATATCATCCGTATTATTATATTTTATCATCACATAAAACCCTCTGACTTTATATATGTTTGGCAGAAGCTCAGCGACACTCATGAAAACATTTTCTTCTTGTTATAAAACAGCAGTAGAAGGTTTTGGTCTTCTGTGGGTTGAGAAAAGTCTCTGGGTGTCGTTCTGCATTAGTGTTGGGCAGATCAAACCCAAACGTATAAATATTTCCAATAACTACATTTTATTTTGAGTATAAACACAATTTAATCAGTGCCAAAATAATGGATCCACCTCATGTTGGATTACAGTCTAAAATCACGAACGCTCCTTTCCTTTTTCTTCCCTTTAACTGTGTGTAAATGCACATTGGACATTTACTGATGAAGGTACTTTATACAGACACCTCATAAAGTTATTCAGATTTAACAAATTGGCTACGACAACTGCCCAAACAGACAATAGAGAAAAAAAGAGGACAAACTTGATGATCCGCCATTTCAAGTGATGAAATACGGTGTAAATTACTGATGAGACTTTAATAGCTGTGAAGCAAAATCAACCAAGAGCTTCATTTAATCATTACAGACCAGTTACATTAGTACAACATGTCACACATAGAGGTTTAAAATGACTATAATAATAATACAAATCGATATGAATCATGATCAACATCTTGGTCCCTCGAGGGAAACTGTATAAGCTGAAGTTTGTCTCTGAGAACTGCTGAAGAAAAAGTAAAGTAACGTTAACATGTTGAGTAAAAGCAGAAGTGGGAAGTTGTTCACTTATTAGGACAGCTTGCATTCAAACACGCAATTACAATATAAACATTTGTTACTTTCTCATTAGTAAACATGCATTTAATTAAGTAATTAAGAAGTTATTGAAAATTAAAATGAAACAGATTAAATTATGTCCTCGTTGCCTTCAGCTCATGAATCATCCTGACATGAGCTGCTTTTATTAATAAAAAAGTATTTATTTCAGTGATTCCTCTCCTGGTTTTAGTTTATATTTGATCAAAATAAGTTTTATGGCATCGTCCCCTCCGTTAACACGCACACACACATTAGGAATTACGGATAAGCCGTTCATAGTTCGCGATGTTTGAAACTTCTTACGCAATCGGTTCCCATCACTGCACAGACATTCTGTCTGATATCAATCAACGAGCCATCTGGATTTTTTAATGACGCAACATGAAAGTTTATTGTTTCCCTTGACACAGTTTTGGCACAAAGATTTGAGATCAAGAGGAAACCAATCAGTTTATTTTCAAAATGCACAACAGTGGGTTGACGTGACTGTCAGTGAGATTTCTAAAAAGTTCATTCAGGGGAAGAAATAACGATTAGAAAAATATCAACTCGATTCGAACTCTGAGCTCTTGGAAGGAATCTGTTGGTTATAAAAAGAGTTAAACCAAAACAAAAATTATAAACTTTGTCTTGATTATCTGCAGGACGACGGCTACAGTCACACACTGAGTTCATCCAGGCTGACGTGTTGAGTGATGTAGGGCGACAGCTGCAGATACATACGTTACATCAGGGTCTATTTATGTGTTTGCATACAGCTCAGTCCCTGGAAAGGATCCCAACAAGTGTTCGTGGGGAGCAGATAGAAAACAGACTTTGTTTACTGTGAAGTTTGGCTGAAATCAGTCTAGCGTGTCCTCGTCCGCCCTCCAGGATCCACTTCCTGTGTTCTGACACACTGTGAGAATTATTGAGGTGAAACGCAGATTATCTGATTCACAAGATGTCCTCTCTGTGGTTATTAAAGATAAGACATATGAAAACAAGGGAAGTGATTAAGCTGTGTGGTGTTATCAGACCCACCTGGACACCTTTGACACCTTCTGTCACGCAAGAATTCACAGTTGGACGACACGCTGCGAGAAACAAACGGACCCCACATGTGCCTGTCGGACATCAAACACAGCCGCGATGAATCTCACTGGCCGCTCGCTCGGACGCCGGTGACTCATCGGGAGCGCGAGGGTGTCGTTTCCTGTCTTTGATTTCCGATTTGGCAAACATACGTGCCGCCGAGCGAGGCGAAAAGTCGAGTGATGTGTCCAATTCGATCATGTTTGTGGAAGAAGACGTCGGGATGAGAAACAAGAAGAGATGTTTGACGCATGTTCACATCTTTAATACGCAGACGACCGACAAACAAACCCTCCTGACAACTTGTATTAATGTATTAATGCACATTACATACATTTTGCTAAATGTCTCATATGATATGTCTATACAGGCAGCTAAAACCCATCCAAAAAAACAATGCATCCCATCTTATCAGGCTTGCATTCTGTGGTCCTGAATGATTTTTTGTCATTTTTAATATTTTTCACTATATAGGGCAAGTAAACATGTCAAAAAGATGTTTTCATTGTAAAAACAGTGGCATCATGTTGACAAACTGGAGTTTAAATGTGCTAAAATCCTGAAAATGTAGGAATATTTGGTCGTAATATTTGTACATGCTGATGAAACATGTAACCCAGTGAAAGTTTAATATAAGTTGAAGTATTTAATGGCAGTTTTTGACATTTTTTCATTTATTTGGGTTAAAAAAAACCTGAGTGACACCTGTGGACGCTCCTGAAGTGTCTGTGGAGGCGTTGGAGCTGTGAACAGATATTTAGGGTTCAGTATCTTGCTCAAGGACACTTCGACATGCAGCGAGGGGGAGCCGGGATTCGAACCAGTGACCTTCCGATTACTAGATGACCCGCTCTACCTCCAAGTCTTCTTTGGTCTGCCGTGTTTGGCTCTGAGCAGAGATGCCTTCACGTCATTTGTTTTTGTCCGAGGCTCTTATTGTTGTGATACGACTTCCATCGCCCTGCTGCATGCCGTCTGTTCTGCTCAGACATCTTGGATTGATTAGTTGCGGGTTTGCAGTTATTGATCGCTATAAACAGGCTGTTGCAGTGCAGCATGAAGTCACTGATCCCCAGTCACCGTGTCACACACTGCAGGACCTTCATGTGCCACAGTTTCACAGCAAGGTAGAATATTTAACGTTCTCTCATGAAGAAATGAAGGCTGGGAACAAGTAAATCCTCCCGCTGTGAGAAAGTTGAGGGGAAGGTTAGGTTATGTAACAGTCCAGCATCGGCAGGCGGGAAGGAGGGAGGGAGAGCTCAAAGAACGACTCGACCGATATCAATCATCCTGACAAAACACTCAGCACAGAGCGAGTCTGTTAGAATAACAACACATCCTGCAGATGAAAGTGAAATGAACGAGCAGAGAGACGACAAAGATGCAAACCGCAGCCAGCAAGTTGACCTCAGTTAGCTACAAAAGCTAGGAGCAAGCTAATGTTGGGTAGCTGGTGTCGAGCTGAACATGTTAACGAATCCCAAATCTCAAGTTTGAGCTGAGTCTCGAGTCTCAAGTCACTGTGGTCCCCATCTCTGTGTGAAGTGCTACCAAAACACTGATGAACTACATTAAATACCGTGATTGAACACAAGACAGAGGACTGAATGCGTGTAAGAGTCACCGTGCTGGAAAAAAACAGCATAGACCAGCACCAAAACCAGCACCAAAGCACAACATATGCTGGTCTTCCTGGTGGTCACCAGGAAGACCCGCATATGTTGTGTTTTGGTGCTGGTTTATGCTGGTTTTTTCCAGCAGGACGGACAGCTAACATGTCAAAAAATCCAAACACGTGCAGCCAAGAGTATCACAAACAATCCTACAGTACGGTCGGGTAAGTATTCCTCTAAAACATTAAATATCAATGACTCAATCAGGAACAGTCAGAGTCAGACGTTTGTTTTTCTGACAGTGAGGAGACAGACAGGAAATGGAAAACGACAGCGTGAGTGTCTGACATGCAACCATTTGGCTGCCGAAGCGCTTGTATGAGTTTTGAAACGACTCATAATCTCCACTAATCTGCCACATCAGGACTGTGTTGATGCTGCTGGACCAGATGTGATAAACAGTGGCCTGGAAACAGAAGTAAACAACTCTCAAATCTCAATTTATTTAACTTGGATTGAGTCTTTTTTGGGGGGGTTTTAGGAATATATGACATCACCTTTTTGTAAATGCCGTCTCGCCCACTTCAAATCAGTGAGAAGATAACAAAAGACGAAAAAGAATTACAGAAACGTTCCATCTGGAAAAAACTAGATCTGGTCTAAATTTAGCAGAAAACTGTGTTCATTTATATCCCTTTCACTTTAAGTAAGAAGCTGGATAGTAAAGTAAAGTTGTTGGGGAATTAAAACTAGCAAGATGCAACAAGTTAACGTCTAAGTTGTGCCAGAACACAACGAACAGTTGAGGAATTATTGCCAGAGAGGCTCGACTTCACATCAAAATATGAAATATTTATATGGAGATTCCAGGTCTGAAAAATGAAGCTGATGTCAAAGTGCCTTAAACCTGCAATTATTTCAAGCAGGGGACATCTTAACTGGTTTCAAAATGAAGGCTGATTGTATGTGAGCTTATTAGAAAATGACCCAACTTCTCACTTAATTCCTCACCTCAGAATATGGTTTTCTGATGTGTTCATGGTCTCGATCTCTAGTTTAGAGTCTTTTTAAACATGCTATGATGTTTTCATTTTGTAAATTATGATCCTGTTTATTGCGAAATAGATGATAAAGCAGGGTATGTTTTAAGGCGTGGCTAGTTTTGTGTTCTGAGTCGGATCCAATCAGGATATCATCTCCAGCTCCGCCCTCTCATCCAAATGTGGTCACTTCTGGCTCCAGAAAACAAGATGGCAGCGCTATAAAGCAAATCTTGACGCTCCCAATGATGTGGTGACACAGCGTGTTTACAGCTGATTGGCTGGTTCATCCAATAAATCAGCATGTTTTACGTCTGGGAATCTGAGGAATGAGGGAAGCTGGATGTGTGCAGATACTGTACGTCTGATGACCGTCTGCTTCTCTTCCTGATTTGAAAATTAAGCCTTCCTGCATCGTGACTGATTATCAAAGGGAACACTTCCTTTATTTCACATGTGCATGTCATTTTCCATAATTCTAATTTTATTGTTTTTTCTCCGTCCGTCAATTACAGCGATCAAAGTCGTCTCAGAGAGCCTCTCAGTTAGCAGTGAAATCAGATTTGGGTATGAGGTGATTTGGCTCTGAGCTCAGACTCTGATCAGAACATGTGAATGTGCAGCACGAGGAGAACGGACTGAAGGGCATCCGTCTCTGAAAGATGTATTCCTGTTTATCTGTGCCAGTTTATTGTCTGATTGGCTTCGTCTGAGGGAAACTGGTTTCAGATGAAATGCTTTTATTTAGGTGATTTAACTGTTTGACCGTCCTGTATATGTTGTTCGACGAAACTGTTTCATTAATACCTTTAGTCGTCTGCGCTTCTGACTTCTTTCCTATCTGTGTCTTTGTCTTGTCTTCTCCTCGTCTGTCTCCAGATCAACGACCTGAACAGACGTGTTTCAGCCATTGAGAACCTCCTGAACCACTTGGAGCAGAACGTCATCTCAACATACGACCAGGTAAATCACACAACACAGTTACCGAATAATTTTATCATCTTCATCATCACATAATCATCAAACTTCAGCCCGGCTGTTGCATGAAAAGCATTTTTAAAGCTGCCCTTAACATGTTCAGATCCAGAGAGGAAAGGGGCTGTAAAACAGAAACTAAGACACTAATTATGGATGAACGAGCAACAAACATTCAGTTTTCTGAATTTTTATATGAAATATGAACCTTAACTGGCCACAGAAATGAATGTAACCAAGCAAAATGTAAAGAAAAAGTCCTGTTCTGTTCACACAGCTGATGTTCATTAAGTCTGAGACGACAGGATACATACTGGCCTCATCCTCACAGACCGACTCCTGACTGACTGCCATGTTTCCGTATGGATTCGGTGGTTTTCCTCTGTTGAAAGAAAATGCAGCTTCATGCACGGCCACATGTGTTACGTGCTGGACCAGTGATTTGCATTTTTTGCCCTCCCTGCTGCTCCAAAGCTGGAGTTGGTGAGGAGCAAAGAGTGATATTCATTAGTAGAGCTGTTCGTGTGATTGAATCATTAACGGTTCTGGTCCGTCTTAAAAGCATTCCTGCTAATGATTAAAAAAGAAAACAAAAAAAAACCATGTGGTGTTGGGTTTAAAGGTGCAGCAGACGGTTCTGGTGAAAGATATCAACCCACAGATTGATCACGTTGGAGCGTCTTTCAGCTGATTGTTTTAGTTTGACTGACTGATGCTTCACTGTTTAGTTCAGACTCAACACTGCCATCAAGAGGTCGCAGAAGTACCCACATTCCTCCAGTACAAATTCAAATACTTCTACTGATTGAACCTCCAGTAAAAGTAATAGATTACAGGCTCTGACATGTACTCAGAGTCTCAGAGTAAAAAGTCTCCCTCTGAAGGACATTTGTGGTCAAAGCTAACTGAAGCTCACGTCATATTAATAGAATTCAAAGACTATTAAAATTAAAGGTAGAATCAGTAGGATTTTTGTCCCAGCTGTTCCTGAACGCACCACAAAGACAGTTGATTGTTGAGTCTCATTCCCAGGACGTCACACAGACACATGTTGGGTTGGTAAAGCGTCCCGAGCAGCAACAAAGAGAGAAAATCAGAAACTCTCTGCAGATACGAGACACTAACACGCCTTTTCTCCACATTCCAGCCTCCCTCTCTGTCTGTTTACGGCTTCTTACGGCTTTATTTTGTCTCGATATATCAGTGATGTCGGGAAGGCGTCGAGCAATGACGCAAAAATAAAATAATCCATAATTCTCCACAAATGCATCAAACTAAAGTAACAGGATTGTTTTGAACATGTGAGGATGGAGAAAGTTCAGATATTGTGTTCAGACGTAGAGAGGAGAATTAATGGTTGTCAGAAACATAAAGTTCAGAAATCTATCACAACTTTATGTTTTACATCAGTAAAACACTCTCTCATGTCCATCCTCATCATCACCAGCGACTTCTCATGTGGGTTTGCGGTCTCTTTTTTTCAAATTTGAACCACTGATATCATCAGAGAATGAACGTAAAAACAGCAAACCGTGAACGAAACACTGAACTTAAGATCATCTTGTAATTAATGACTATCGAGCTTCAAATGGAGAAATATTTGATCGCCTCGTGTTTTTCCTCTTTCTTGTGGCTTCAGAGTCTGCACGCCACGCGTCTGTGTTCATGTCCATATGATCGCCATGGTAACAGGAGAGTTTAGATGCTCTTAGTTTATCGTTAGACACGATTCTGCAGGAACTTTCCTCAGAGATGAGGAAGCTTTACAGGAACTCAGCGCATCTCCGTCTTAATTTCACTATCTTACCCCCCACAAAAACATTTCTAGTACTTTCCAAATTTATTTCAGCCGCCAATTTTGAAAATCTGCAGATGACGGCATAAATGACGTAGCTTGTAATAATAAAAAACAGCTGTTTCTTTCTTATATATCAGCGGAATAATTTGCCAAACCTGTGTTTGTCTTTACAGCGTGGTGGAAACACAGAAAACAAAATGACACTTTAGGTTTGTTGAAAAGTAGTTTAATGTACAAGAAGCTCCAGTTACTTTGGGTGGAAACGAGGCTGCAAAACTACTTGTCAAAGTCAAAAAAGCTCTACTGTAAAACTTCTTCTAGATAATGACTGAAGAAAAAGGTTTGGAGCTTCTGTTCAAGGCCGCCAGCATAATCTGATCTGTTTCTGTTTTTCGCAGGCAAGACACTTCACCTGCCTTCACCCAAAAAAAGAAACACAGTACGGTTTTCTCAGCCACATATTCTCTCTTCTGTTCCTCTAAACCCAACCAGACTCCTCCGACTCCGACCAGCTCCTCTCCTCTCCCTCAGTGGGAGGAGGTGGACTTGGAGGAGCAGCAGCTGAGACAGAAGCTGCACGAGATGACGGACAACATCAGCGACCACAGCCTGAGCTCCGATGAGGAGGACTCCGGCAGGCCAGAGGTGGAAACCAAACCCTCCAGACTGCCCACCAGACCCACATCCAGGTCCAGCATCACCGTCTCCAGACTGGAGGAGGAGCTGCCTCAGCAGACTCACCCTGAGAAGGTAGCACTGCAAGAGCAAGCATCAGATACAATTCTTTGTATTCACACTTCATTTAAAGCCAGAGAGTTCATTAGAAACACTCATTCTGCTGCAAACATCTGGATCGTTGCACATTCTGTGCTTTAACAAACAGCTTGGCTCATGAAACTCCATACCACCTCTTCTGGAATCCAGTTCTAGCGCACACTGTAGTCGTAAATCAGGCCACTCAGCCCGAGCGTTTATTTTTCCTCTGCAGCCATCAATCCCAGATTTTCTAAAATGCAAAGTTGGCTAGAAAAAAGCTGCTTCTTAGAGGTCTGAGCTGTTCTCTCCCCGACGTTTCTTCCCCTCTACAGTCACAGAGCCACAGCGCTCAGGAGAGCAAAGAAACTGTGGTTTTCTTACATAACCACCGCCGTCCTGTTCAAACTGCATTTCCCCTCTCCAGAGTTTTCAAAGGGTCACGTTACTACACACTCCTCTGAAGTCAGAACCTGATAAGGCCCAAACTTGTAAAACTGAGTGTTTCGTTTCCATCACGCCTGAAGAGGACGAAGGTCAGCGTGTTTTCTGTTCTGCTTTTAATCAGACAGAAAAAAGCTTTTTATGCTTTACGAGCTAACGATTACACGGACAACATTTCTTCAGTTTTCTACAACTGAAATCAGTCTGATCGGAGGTTCCAACACGTTTACATGGAGGCTAAATAAAGTGACGTGGTTCATGAAGAAAAAAGGAATAAATGCCATATTGAAATCCTTCAAATGGCACATTTGTTAAAAGACACAACTCATTTTTTTATTTATAAAGAGTGTGATCAGGGTTCCTGGAGGTCTGGGAGTCAGGGCACCGTGTTTCCACATCTCTGTCTCCACAGATTTCCTGTCTTCTCTCGACTATCGATGCTCTATTAAAAGCATAAAATAGCCCACAAAAAAAAAGGTACTTGATGGAAAAACATTTTTTTGAATTTGTCCTCATGACTCCTGTAGACAAACGTCTCGACGGAGAGTCTGGAGAGGAAGTGGCGCCCTCTGGAGGAGGGATCGAAGGAGAGCTTCAGAGGCTCAACAGCCATACTGGTGGAGCTGGAGGGCCAGGTGGCACAAGCTGCCGCCAACGTCCAGAGCGCCCAGAGTGAGGTAAGACAAGAAAACAGAGGCTGATCCAAGCTCAGCTGACATATTCAATTTATTCTGAAGAGGCAGACACAGCAGAAGTGTGCAGAGTCACTTCCTCTCTTTCTATCCCGAAGGTTTCTTACATAGAGAACAGGATCGCTGCCCTGAACGCTGCCGGGATGCCAGTGGACAGAAGACGAAGGGTAAAGACATTTAATTGCACTTCATTTTATTTTTAACTCCAGAGTTTCGGAGTCAGAGTGCACAGGAAGCAGAGATACTCATAGGGCAGATTTAATCTTACTGCTTGACTCAATGGCTTGTTGTCTTCTTCCAGTCCGCGATCCCGATCCAAGCAAGAAGACTTTCCCACAACTTTCCCACAAGTAAGAGCCGACACTGCTGCCCTCGAACCTGATCCCCGGGGCCTTGTCAATGACTCAAAAACATCTTAACCTTGTTACTCAGAGAACACGATGATCCGTTTTGAGAGCTAGAAAACAGTGTGTCCTATTGTACAGCAGCTTCACTTTTCCCATCTGTGTATCAGATACTTGGATTCCCAACATGCAGGATTCCCACAGGCATACTGAGCTATAAACGGTGGAATAATCTGAGGAGAAAAGTAGTTCAACTAAACAATTTTCAGAGTGTTATTTTTGTCATGCCGCTGAGAACTCAAGTAGTACTGTACCTGACGACGAAGTGAAATATGAAACCACAATCTGCTAAGTTTACGACGAGAGAGTATGATGTGCATGTACGATATGTTTCCAGACCAGGTGGACAGGTTTGTGAGGAACTCCCTCTACAGGGGCTCCCTGACTCAGAGGAACCCAGTGGCCAAGCCCACCCCCAGGGCTACCTCTGCGGTATGACCCCCCCTCGACGGTGCCGGGTGCAAAGAAGAGTTCAGTTCCACTTCAATTGAAATAAAATGAAAACGCTTAACCAAAAGAACTCATAGGAAAACTAAAAGAAAATGTCTGATCTTAGATTGTTTTTGCTCGTCGGTCTCAAAGGAGCAATTCGTGAGATATGGCCAGAATTTTGGTTTAAAAAGGACCAAAAATGATTCTTTAAATAAAAGAAGAAGAGACAGCAGTGTTGATGAAATGTCAAATACATCTACGTAGCCCGTTAGCATGACATCCATGGCAGTCTGTCATTCATAGACTGTGTCAGAGCTGCTGTAAATCGCCTCCATATCCCCTGAGTTGGTCCCGGAGGCCATGTTCAGGCCCAGTCCGGTGTCCGGCCTCATTTACTCTCACGTCAGGCTGCCAAATCCTGTTTCCTGTGGTGATTGAGGTCCCAGTCCAGGCAAACTCCAGGGCTGCTGGTTAACTGAGCTATGGGCTAATTAGCTAACGGTAGCTATTGTCAAGGATAGTGAAGAGTAGCAGTTGTCAGATACTCTGATGATGTGCTGCACCTCAAAAACTGGCCATATTCTACAAATTACACCTGAAGGATATTTAATTTAAAGGAATAGTCTGGTATAAAAATACACTAATGGGAAGATTGATGCCACTCTTAAGTCTGTGCGCCAGGCTTACTGTTTCCCTCTGTTTACATTCTTTATGCTAAGCTAAGCTAATTAGCTGCTGGCTTGAGCTTCATATCTAACAGATGGACATAAGAGTGGTGTTGAAATAAGCAAATAAGAGCGCGGCACTATTGAGTGAGCCTGTCGTTGGAAATGAACTCTTCGTTAACTGGTTACACTGGGCTTTGTCTTCTTCTGGCATCAGGTGTCCAATCAGAGTTTGTGGTGGTTTGAAATAATTGCGTTTGATTTTGATTTTCTGCTTCTTCTTTTTTCAGTCAACTAACAAATTCTGTGCACTTGAAAATGTGCGCCAAATGTGCCAGCTGGATTTTAAACAAGTCGATTCACTTTTGACGCAAACATTAAAACTAAGAAATATGTGCTTCAGTGTTTGAATAAAAAAGTGCTGCCAAAAGACCATTAGAGGCTGAATTATCTGAGAGGGAAGAAAACAATGAAAATGAAAAGTTGCTGCGATCTTAAATAACCTACCGTGTTTTAAACCGTAAGGATTTAAAACACGTGTGCTGTTGCCTCACACAGATTTGACTGAAGTTGCGTCTTTGTCTCAACAGCCAAGATTTCTAGAGATTGAAGTTGTTAAAAGTTATTAATAAAGATTTGAGACGTAGCCGTGAAATATACATAGTGAATGTTTGTTTAAAGAGAAATGGTTTCAGCTGAATGAGACTCTTTCTGCAGCTCTGAAGCTTTTGTTCATGTGGGAGCCAAATGTGTTGGAGCCGCGCTGTGATCAGGTCCAGAAGTCCTTCTTGTCTTTGATTATCACTATTTGCTTCATAACCACTTCACACAGTGTGAGGTTATCAATGTTTCTGATTTTGATTTTAAAACCAATGAACACAAATCGTTTGACAAATGATTATTTCTGTTCTTAGTTTCCTGTTAGCGTCTTTTTCTTCAGTAATCACGAACAGACGATTCATGAATCATCAACGTGTTTCTAAACCCGACAGATTTGCCGTCGTTCCTCTTTTGTCTGAGTTGCTATTAATGATTTCATGACTAACAATGGATTAATTAACCCGATCTGAGCATGACGTGATTGATTAATTATCGATCAGACAGCCAATCATTGTGTCCGTTTTTTCTCTCTCTCTCTGCAGAAGCCAGTAATGACTCAGGGCTCGTGAGGAGGCGGCTGAGCATCATGTGATGTTATTCATATTTATAATTCAAGACGCTGTTCAGAGGACGGGAGCGCTCACGTTTATTTTTTAAACTGTTTCCTTGTTATTGTGATTGTTATTGTTGTTATTTTACTTTGCTAGATCCAAACTATATTTATATTTACAGTAGCTGTTGAATGTTACACACCATGATATGCACTAACTCTGCTGGACCTGTTTACTGATATACGTATAACTAATATACGTTAATCTGCAAGTCAGTCCCTTCACCTTATTGTGCAGAAGTGTTCACGTGTGCTAATTTAAAATCTGTAGTGATTCATTCAGATGTTCACATGGTACAAATGAAAACTACTACATTTTGTTTCATGCTTTCTTTCTTACACAAGTAGTCAGCCAATCCTAAAATACTTCTTTCTTCTTCTCTTTCTTTTTACATCTTTGTTAATTATCTTCGCTCCTCTCACTAGAAGAAAGATTTAACGTATTGTAAAATGTGTTTAGTTTGAGAAATCTTGATGTATGTAAATCTGATAGATGTAGACATTTATTCATGTTCCCTGTGTATATGCATTGGTGCACAATATATCTGAAATATGTAGTTAACTTTTGTTTATCTTTATATATTGTCATCAATAACAGCTTTAATGAAATTCAATTTTTGTTGTTTCTTCTACATAATCAGTCGACTAAACCACATTTATAAGGCTCTACAGATGTGAAGTCGGATTTCAAGTCGCATATACGTCGTCATTTAAAGCAACATTATGTAGAAATTGGTATATCATTCAATATGACTGTCGTTAATCCAAATCCCAGGTCTGTAACAGTTTGTCAGGCGTGATGTAGGTGCTGACCACAAACAAAACTCATGACATCATCACAATGTCATGTGTTGAAAACTTGTATGTTGAAAAGTAAACATGTCGTCTTGTTACAAGAACACTGACTGTTGCTTTAATTATGATGATCACGAATCTTTATCTGTTTGTTTTCTTTCTTACTTTATGAATCAACATGACACCAAATGAAAATGTTTCAGATTATATTTCTTCTCTGTTAGTCGGTCCAAACGCAGTTTAGTAACAAACTGTGAATCAGTTTGATTAGTTTGTTAGTTTAATTTTTGTTTTAAAATCAGCTGTATTATTTGAATGATATCATAAGTCTATTGAGGTTAGTTAAAGGTACAACACTGAATGTAAATCAAATAAATACAGACATCTATGCACTTTCCTTATGTGTTTGTATTAGTGGTGCAATATATAAACGATATTTATAACAAACTTTTGAATTTTCTCTGTCTCTTTATATTCAGCTAATAAAAACTGAAGGAAACACCTGAAACACCTGAAACACACATATCAGATGTGATCTCAAATTTCACTTGAAAATAGTCTAAAATTTGGACTTGTGGTTCATTTTTTAATTGTCACTTCCTGTTTAATGTAACTGTTCTCATATCTTTCAACAACACAATGGTCTGACTTTATTTTGTTACGTAGTTTGAGATCCAACTGCTGAGAGAATGAATCCTCTGCAGTGGCAACACTGAGGCAGGTCTCAGTTTAATTATGAACGTATTTTATTTTCTTAATCATTCAGTAACAAGTTTGTCTCACTGGTCTTGTTAAAATATTCAGAAACTAAACTATGACTCACATTTTCGAGTCAAGTCTGTTTCATTCACGCAGCCAAAATCACATCACCTCAGTTGGTTTTACAATCTGGAGAGTTAACGACATCCTTCCTCCCAGACACACAATAAAAAAACAACAACCTTGAAAAAGGGAGAAAAAACATGGAAGAACCGTCGCTGTGAGCCAAACAATTTACTGTCATTTTATCAACAGCTTCCTGGAACGTTTTGTACATTTGATCCACCATAACCTGAACAAATCATGCATTTATTGTCACGTTGACACACTGTTGGCAGCCGCTGAGAGCTTTCATACCAGCCTGTTATGGTCATTTTGCGTGGAATCAGCTCAATGTCCTCTTGTTATGTGATATATAATATAATCTTAGCTGTGAGTTGTCTTGTCAAGTCCTGTTTCTACCTAAGATACACAGAATGCATCCGTGTGCACTCGAGTATATATTAATATTTTGCCATTTAAAGAGATGGCTGCCGTTACAGAGAGAAGAAAACAAAGATCTTATTATAGATCGATGTTGCCATGGTGGGAAAAAAAAAGTCTCACGAATGACCTCCGTCAGTCCGAAGTCTGTCTCTTTAACTTCTCCTTACTGCTCCAGTTTATTGTGAACTTTTTGGATTTGGAGGTCGTATTCGTGCTCTTCTGTCATGCTCCAGTATTCACCAGGTCACACACACATTGCAGCGAGCTCCATAAGACAATATAGTTCATATTGTTCTTGGCTGTGACATCAGCAGAGCAGCACACCGCTGCCCCCTCCTGCTGGAGTATAAAGTGATGATGGAGCAGGTGAGAACTCCCTCACTGACAACACCTTCCTTCTTCTTCTCCTTCTTCTTCTTCTGCTCTCACTAGTTTACTGGATTGTGTCCAGTCACTGGGATTTACAGACGGCTGCCGTTTCACACAGAGAGAGAAAGAAAAAAGGAAAATCCCTGCACCTGTTGAGTCTCACCTGAAGACGGTGAAGCAGCCTGTGAAGTTTGATCATTCTGCAGTTCAACAGTAAGTCGTCATTTGTTCAGTATTTCTACGATTCTTTTAACTTCCGATGATTTCTGGATCAGAATCAAAGACAAAGTTGAGACGGGAAGTGAAGAGGACAGTCTGAGATTAGAAGAAATGTTTATCAGTTTATCTTTCTTTGCTGCCATTCAGCAAATTTATGACATAATTCGTTTTGAGGCTGTGATGTGATGAATAAGATTACACTTTAATAAAGTTACTTCAAAACAGGAAACTCCTGATGTCTGTGAAGGACATGTATTACAGTAGCATTACTCTGTGTTGTGTGCAGGGTTTAAAAAGTACCTTGAAGTCATTCTTGAGTCAAAGTCACCCGTGCGAATAGTTAATAGTAAAGTATCTGATTTTAGATGTACTTAAGTATGAAAAATGATAGTAAAAGTTACTTTTACATACATTTACATGCATGTGTAAGCTGTTTATTATAGGTCAACCACTGGGAAAAGTATTGTAAGATAAGAACATAACAATACTATTTTTTTTTTTATCTGATTGTTGGTCTTAATTATTAAATTATGTAAATAAATGTCCTACTTTGGCTCTGATGCAGCATGTAATCTGCAAAGTAACAAGTAGCCAAAGGTATCAGATAAATGTAGTGGAGTAAAAAGTCCAATATTTGTCTTCAAAATGCGGTGAGGTGGAAGTAATTGGGTAAATGTACTTAGTTACATTCCATCACTGGTTGTGTGTTGTGTTACTGCTGCTTTTACTTCCTCCTCCACTGATTCTGTGTTGAACGTGACTTCATGTCTGCGGTCTCGCTGCAGGTCCGGCTGTCATCATGAGGTCGTGTTCGGTCCTGTGTGGCGTCTTCTTGCTGTTGTTACTGACTCAAGCTCTCAGCGGAGCTCATCGAGACGGATCCGTCATCATCAGAGGTGAGCCATCACCTGGGATTATGTTTACACTGCTTAAGTTTAATGGCTGTCATTTTCATTTAATTCCGGCAGTTTTACATTTTAAACTCTAGTTTTTCCAAAGATATTTCTGCCACTTTCCAACAGGTTATAGTCAGTTAGGTGTTAATGACAGTTGGTTTTAAAATTAGATTTTTTATGAAGAAAAATACATTTTGGAAAAATTCATTTTTAATTATTGAAGAAGCTGGAGACAATTAAACATTAGCTGCAATAAACAAATTATTGTAAATGTGCTGTGAAACCTTTTCTTCTGTAATAATCAGACTGCAAACTTTTAGACAAAAAGACAAACATTTCTACAACATGTGCATCGTAGTCAGAGTCTCTGAACCTGTGTGTTTTGGACTTCTTTTTATCCATCGAGGTTTGTTGTGAGTTGCAGGGTTTTGGAGATAGTGGTCGTGGAAATGTCTGCCTTCTCTTGACAGCAATGTCTCTTTCCAGAAATCATGACCCGGTTAATCAAGATAATCCACAGTGCTTGTTGTTGCGAGCAGCTTCATTTCTACCAAAACCATCTAGATGGATAAATAACATTACAGGTAGAGGGGTGAACTGTCCCTTGAAGCAAGAAAATGTTTGCATTTTCTAATTTGGATGATTTGCCCCTTTAAACTCATTAATATCACTGACTCAAATGATATTTTAATGATTAATAATCCATCATAAAGAAGTAGAAGCAGTCTTCTTAAATCCCATTTTAGGTGTTATGTAATCACTCTGGTCTTCGCTCAGACTTCCACGCTTTGTCGTCACGCTACAGTTTATTTATGTGACTCTCATGTGGGATTCGTCTTCTCCTTCTCACATCCGTTCATCATCCTCGTTGTCCAGATCCGGGGATCGATGCCTCCTGGTACACAGGCAGAGGGATCAGGCCGGTGGGGAGATTTGGCCGAAGGCTCGCGAAGAGAAACGAACATCTGGCTTTCATCACAGCCAGAGTGTACAGACCAGCAGCTGACAGTGAAAGCACCGTTTGGATCACACAGTAGAAAACGCTGCAGATGACTGAAGATCTGCTGTATTGTCATTTCACAATGTTCATATTGGATCCAGGGGGGGTTAGACTCTGGGTTTTCTGACATATTGTATGACTTGACTCTGTAAATATTATGTAAATTATTTGGTTGTTTTCTCAAATATGATATCATGGATTGTTTTTAGCATTTTGCTGATATTGTTGCTCATAACAGATCTATAAAAATGTGTTGTACATCAGTAAGTCATGGAAAAGGCTCCTTTTGCAAATTGACTATGTGACAGAATAAAGTCTGATTGATGTACATACTAACGCATTGAATATTAATGGACACTGACATTTTCTGCTTAAAACATTTGCTACACTTGTCAAGACGCCATGTAAGCATCCCAGCACTGCTGATCTAGGCTACAAGTAATGAGAGGAGACCTTATAACCTTATAATGTCTTGGAATTAATTTATCTTCATATTAAAGCTTATTTTCTCAGAATACCAACATTTATTATTCAGCAATGACACAAATGGCTCGTGATCTTGAAAAAACAAACACAATTTACCCTTTACCACAGGAAACGTTGCGTTTGACCCATGACCGTTTAGTTTTTTATCTGTTTCACTCGACACATCTAGTGGGCTGAATTGGACCTTATTGCAGGCCTGTTTTGGTCCACAGGTTCCACTTAAGGCAGCCCTAATCTATGTGAATCCACTAGTTTTAAAAGAAACTTTCAATGCAGTGAGAGGAAACGCATTGCTGTAGTGAACTTTATGGGTGACAGCCAGTAGCAACAGCTCCGACATAGCACTGCTTTCTTGCCAAGTTGATAAGTAGGTAAACAGGGCATAAACAGAATAATCACCAGAATAAACGTTCGCTCAGGACGTTTCTGCAAAACCTCAGAAAAGTTTAAACTGGACGTTTCTTTTTTGGCCTATGCTCTGGTTATGTTTAGGCAGAAAATCCACAATGCAGCTAAGCAACTGACATCAGTGAAAGTTATCAGATTACATTTAGCTTCTTCTGGATGACAAAAGGTTTTAAACTACTCTTTTCACATATGCATTAGAACTCCAAAAGACCTGTAAACACACTTTAATGTGATAAATTGGTGGATGATCCTTTAAAGGAGCCCTGCAATACATAAATTACTTCTTTCCATTTAATTAGATCAAGAATGATGCTTTAGATAACTTCAAGAAAGAAAAACTTGAAGAACTTAAGTATAAATTAGATCCCTCAGCGGGCTCGCACAACATCTGCACAATCTGATGGTTGGTTATTATTCAAAAGATTTATAAACTCTTATTGCAGCAGAATTATTCTCTATTATACTCTGACTCTTTTTCATCTACTCAGCGTGAGGTGATTCTTTTGTTTCTGCCGAGTGCAATGAGGCCCAGCAGGCCCTCAGGCCCCACAGAAGCTTGGTTTCAATCAGCACAAGAAAAAAGCTTTGTTTCACTGACGATTATCATCCAAGATCTCAGCAATGTTTTAAATCAGTGAGCAGTAAAACGTCCACATTGGAGCCGTCCTGCAGTGAAAAACTGAGTGTGCATGTGCAGCACATGAGAGCCTGTTGTGCAAAGAGCGAGTGATTGACTGCAGGGGAGAGAAGTCGTTTAATACGGAGGCTTCAACCGGCCAAATGAAAAAAATCAATAATATTTTACCAGTGGAACCATTTCAATACTGCAGCGTTGGGACAATATTTCTGGTAATTTATGAGCGTGTTGTCATGCAGAGTGAGTGTAATCCAAAGTCCAACACATTCCTTTGTATCACATATTTACAGATAATTATACCAGAACAGAACATACAACAGCAACAGTCCTTCGTCAGTGGAGCAAATACAGAAAGAATCATGCAGCTGTAAACGGTGTTCATTTAGTCTTTTACTGAATGGAAATATAAAAGTATACAAGTGTATCGTAGGCAACTGGACTTGTTTCAGTTCCTCAAAGATGTTTCACCTCTCATCCAAGATGCTTCTTCAGTTCTGACTTACTGGTGGGGTGCAGCATGCTTTAAAGTATGTGTTGGAGTGTCCTTAGAGAATGTGGGAGTGTCCTAACAGAGTGTGGGAGTGTCCTTGCAGGGTGTGAGAGTGTCCTACCAGAGTGTGGGAGTGTCCTTGCAGGGTGTGGGAGTGTCCTTACAGAGTGTGGGAGTGTCCTTACAGGGTGTGGAGTGTCCTTACAGAGTGTGGGAGTGAGTGTCCTTACAGAGTGTGGGAGTGTCCTTACAGGGTGTGGGAGTGTCCTTACAGCGTGTGGGAGTGTCCTTACAGGGTGTGGGAGTGTCCTTACAGTGCATGGGAGTGTCCTAACAGAGTGTGGGAGTGTCCTTACAGAGTGTGGGAGTGAGTGTCCTTACAGAGTGTGGGAATGTCCTTACAGGGTGTGGAGTGTCCTTACAGCGTGTGGGAGTGAGTGTCCTTACAGAGTGTGGGAGTGTCCTTACAGGGTGTGGGAGTGTCCTTACAGCGTGTGGGAGTGAGTGTCCTTACAGCGTGTGGGAGTGTCCTAACAGAGTGTGGGAGTGCCCTTAAAGAGTGTGGGAATGTCCTAAAGGAGTGTGGGAGTGCCCGTACATTGTATGGGAGTGTCCTAATGGAGTGTGGGAGTGTCCTAACATGGTGTGGGAGTGTCCTTACAGAGTGTGGGGGTGTCCTTACATAGTGTGGGGGTGTCCTTACAGAGTGTGGGAGCATCCTAACAGAGTATGGGAGTGTCCTTACAGAGTGTGGGAGTGTCCTTACAGAGTCGTTAAGGACACATGTGAGCTCTGTGTTTCAGAGTCGTTAGGCCCTTTTCTTGTGCATGTTAATGTTCTTGAAAGTTAAAAAGGTAAAAAGTCATCACCAACAGAAGCTCCTCTCTCCCACAGAAAACACTGCTCCTGAAAACGCCTTGTGAGTAGTCCCGCCTTCAATTCTGTGACTTTGTGACATAACACTACATCACCATGTCACACACATATCTGCGTAATTTATGCTTGGCAACTAGTTTGGCTCATAAGAATCGATTTGATACAGCTGCGCTGGTGTTGTTAGCTGTTCTGGCTCAGGTATGTGTGAGCTGACCAATCAGAGGAGACTGGATATTCAGGGGGAGGTGTCTTAAAGAAACAGGAGCCAAAAACAGAGCGTTTTGACAGATATTGTGGCTAGACCAAATGAAAAAAACTGATGTGTTTTTTGGGCATTAGAGCATGTAAACCTGTTCTTGTAGTAACTAAAAGTAAAATGATCAACCCGGCAATGATCAGAATATGTCTCCTTTAATTCATCCATTCTGTTTGAATTTCTGATCATAACGGAGATGTTGGCGGTGACAGAAGATCTTGATCCAGGCCGGCTTAACGTATCCATATTCCATGTTTTGCTAAACGTTGAATAGTTTCTTTAAAAAACAACAATCTCACTGGTACATTCAACCATACACTAAGTACAGACAAAGAGTGACGTCCAGTAAAACAAAAACTCTGTCAGACACATTTATGTTTCACCTCAGCACTTCCGTGACTCTGCTCACCCAAATGAAGTCATTCCCCCACAGTGTGCCGAGTGTGAATACTCCCAACAGTTAGACCGTCAAAATGCTCATCGTCTTTATTAACACTGATACGGACTCTATTGTGTTAACTCAGCGGGACTCTGCCTGCGGGATCCACACTCAGTTTGATCAGTGATATATAAAAACAAAGGCAGGAAACAGTGTATGGAAGTAATTGGTATCAGTTCAACATCTGGCACAAACAGAGACTGGGGGAGTTCATCGTAAACCCACAGAGGAAAAATCAGATCCTTGTTTCACCTCTTCTCATGAAGTTAAAGCCCAGATTCAGAATTTACAAACCTTAGATTTGATGTTTTGATCCCACGTGTTACCTCGAGCAGCTCTACAGCGATGAAGACAGACAAAGACGGGCAGAAAAATGCTTTTTGACAGTCACTGAGGGTCAGGGTCCGACTTTGCAGCAGGATGAGAGAGGATTGGATGTGTTTCGATGATGCAGATGCACAAACGGTGTCTCCTGCCACTCCGACAGACCTCCCTGCTGCGCGCCGATGCACTCGTACACTCTGTGGGCTGAATCGGAGCTCAGTTACCGAACACATCACACTGATATTTAGGAGTTTAGACTCTGACAGCCTGCCAACTGTGTTTAAATTGATGATAAATTACATTTGCTCCTCGTGTTGGTATCTACTGCTCTCTACTGGTGCATGTACGTATGAATCCAGCTTCCCCTCATGAGATCCTAACAACAACTTCATAGTCTGCATTTCAAATCCTCTGTCGGCGGGACAAACATAGTCTTTGAACTAGCCTGGGAGGCTAAACTCAGGCTACAAAACAGCTCCAACACCTTCACTTACCTACATCCAGAAGCAGCTCACTGATTTTCTCCCCTGACAGCGCTGATGTCTCTGTAAAGATTAATCCCTTCTCATCGGCCAGATTCTGTCCTTCCTGCACGATGATAGAAAGAAACCAGGGATTGCATATCATAGATTAAAACATACAGTGAACGTGACTGTATTTACTGAAATTAACGAGGCTGATTTTGTCTTCGTACCTGTAGTGAGACTTGTCGAACCTCATCCAGATCTCCCTTGTTGCCCACCAGCCATATGACCGTCGATCCCGGGATGTATTGTTTCTGGAGCTCTTTGAGCCACACCTGAGCTCTGATAAATGTTTCCTACCAGCGTACACAAAGACACACAATAAGATAAGTATAATAACACAATATAAGATAAGTAGTTTCTGTGTTCAGGTGTCTGTTTCTTTTACCCTTTTGCTGATGTCGTAGACCAGCAGCGCAGCGTGAGCTCCTCTGTAGTAAAGTGGCGTCACGCTGTGGTATTTCTCCTGACCGGCCGTGTCCCAGATCTCAAAGCGAAGGGTGACGTGATTCAGATGCACCACCCGGGCCAGGTAGGCACCTGAGGGAGCAGCCAGCACAGAGACACCAGAGAGGGATTTACATGTTCACTGCTGAGCCTTTACAGATGGTCCTGACTGGGTCGTACTTTACTACATTTGAGAATCAGTCAGTCAGAACATGTTATTTAAGATGCTGATGTTATTAAATTATCCTCTTATCAATCTATGATGAATGACAATATATATTAAATGTCCCACATTATGTTCGCTATCGGGTTCATACTTTTATTTTCGTTGTCTACGGGAAAAAGACTATATAACAGTCAATCATTAAACTGAAGAGTGGCCCACTGACAACCCTGTTCGGCGTGTCTATAAAGAGCGAGGTCCAAAGGACAAAAAACAGAGAAGCTCTATAGAAACACATTACTGCACAACAGTAGTTGTTTCCTGACATCTAGGCTGAATGTTGTATTTTGGAACACACGCTCTGATTGGTCAACTCTCACAGGCCTGAGCAGGGACCACCCACAGTGTTTGTGCAGATACATAACTGCCTGAAAAAGAACAGCTTTCATTTTATACTTTGATTATTTGTTTGGATTAAAGAGATCTTGTCAGTCAGCAACATTTAGAGGAGCTAAAAGGCTGTTTTTTTTCTATTCGGACAGACTTAAATTTGATGTTTTCACTTCCAGTCTTTATGCTAAGCTAAGCTAACCATCTCCTGACTGTAGCTTCAGACATGAGAGTGGTATAGATCTTCTAATATGAGAAATTTAAAGTTCACCATTTTGGAAAAAACTTAGATTTAAATAAGAGAATCAATTAGACTCAAATTTGTGTTGGCTCTTTTAATCTACAGCCAGTAGACGTTAGCCTAGCTTAGCATAAAGACGAAAACGGAGGGAAAGGTTAAAAAATATGCCTATTAGCACAAAAAAAGCTTATTAACATGTTTTATCTTGTTTGTTGTATTGTAACTTCCTCTCTGTGAAACCACACCTTGTTGTTATTCAGCCCACACTTTGATTTTTGTTTGTTTTAAATAGATAAATGTTGTTAACAACAGAAAGTTATCAGTACTCATAGGCAGCTTTTCTCCTCTGGATAGAGCCACATTAGCTGTTTCTGCCTCTAATCGTTATGCTAAGCTAGAGAAAGCCAAGCATCTCTTGACTGTAGCTTTATATAAAGCAGACAGGCATGAGAGTGGGACAGCAAATCAGCTGTTTTCAACATGTCAAACTATTCTATAAAATAAACATTGTAATGTAAACTAACTCCTGCTATCTTAAGCCCAGCGTGTCATGAACTCACAGCCTACAGTCGGTGATGTGTTCCTGAACTCATCCTTGACAAATCGCAGTGCCAGGGTGGACTTTCCCACTCCAGAGCTGCCCAGGAGAACCATCTTAACCCTGAAGGTCCGAACTGGTCTGCTCGAAGTGTTCCTGTGGAGCTGGGCTCCTCCCGGCACCTGTTGGTGATCGTCCCCCATCAACAGTTCACTTAACTCCAAGAGAGAGAGAGAATTCCGATGGACTGGATAGAAAAAAAAGTCCAAGAAGGTCCTGAAGTTCTGAATCTTTGTCCTGTGAAGAAGCAACAGCTGATCCCAACATGTGCAGCAGAGTGAACGCGTCTCGTCGCTGTGAGAGTCTGTGAATGTGCAGCTTCACCTTGCGCTAAAGAAAAATAAAAGTAAAACCAAAGTCCAGTCTAGTCTTGTATAAGGCCAACGACTGAATTTCACTTCCTTGTATTAACAGCCATAAATGAGCCATAAAGACCTCCAGCCAGTTAAAAGTGAGCAACACATGCATGATGTGTTCTCATTACACCTCACACAGTGTGAGCGGTAAACTGATGCTCTCACTGATTGTAAATTACATTTGGGAAGTTTTTAAAGCATGCAAACAGAAACCAAAAGTGTTGTGGGAATGTTTTATATTTCCTGTCTGCTCAGCTGGTTAAATTCAACAGCTGCATGTCACAAACAAACAGAACATGTGTTCAGTTTCTTCTACTAGCACTCATCTACTCAGACAGCCAGTTCGAGGGTTTGATAGCAAAAAGGGAAGTTATTACCAACCGTATAATCATGGTTACTTCAGTCAGCAGACTTTTGATGTGAATTTCCTGTATCAGCGCATATTCTGCCTGAGAAGGAAAGTTGTGTATGTCATTAGACATGAGACACAGACACATCCTCTTTCTTTATTTAGAAAACCACACAGCGACACTGCATAATGTTCGATTCCTGTGTGTCTCCTTCCATGACGCTGCATCAACACAGGAGGGCAGCATTGCATATATCAAACATTTCAGTGTTGACAAGACACATGCAGAAAACTACATCAGGCCCAATAAACTCCATGAACACAAAATGAAAACATTAAAGAGTAAAAACTATATAATTTCAGAATATAACTGTGTATAACAGCCATGTCCATCATATGTAATCCAAACTATTTAGAATTTAGAAACACATTAGAATTAATCAGATATGTAAAAATGAGAATATATAAGGGAATGTTTCAGAAATGCATTATTAGAAACTGTTGTTGAATCATGTTGAATCAATGTGAATACATTAAATAACTTATTCTGGTTGACTTAATAAAACATACGAGAGAAAAGGGGAAACATAAACATAAAGTGTTTCAAATTAATCTGTCTAGTTATCTCATTTATACACTTTGATTCGACATGATAGTTACATTTTGCATTAAATGTGACACTTTACATTGAACTTATGTTGAAGAATTATACGGAAAATACATGTAATTGAAATACCTGAAGTCCCACTTTAAGGCAAGTTATTTTTCTCGATTGTTTTTATCTTATGTCTCAGATTGCAAGTGCAGCGACTCTGCACCATCAGACTTTTACCCCTGCAAAGTCAGGAACAAGGGACTAAACAAATGGTCTAAATAGGACAATAAAACACAATAATGTTTAAAGATACTATATGTAAAAATTGTCCAACTTGAAACACACTCCAAATACATTAATGCACGTTTCTTCCAAGAGATCTTTTTCAACACAAATTTAAATTAGCAAGACAGTTTTGAATGTTTTAAAGCAAACTTTAATTAAACTGCATGTGTATCAATTCCCTTGTCACAACAATAACAGCGTGACATTTAGATGGAGAGGATATTAAAACAGCACAGGAAAAAGTTTTATACATCGCTGTCGTTACAAATGATTCAACAGTGATGTCGCAACTTATAAAAAGGATCAAGTGAGGTCACCGCCAATTATCTGCACCGCTACTTCCCCGAGATAATGCGATCTACATTGTGCTCATTCAATCTGAGCTCTTGTCTATCTCTTTAAGAAAGTCCAGACTGTTTTTAGAGCTGGCTGGTCATCATTAAAAATAGCAGAGGGGTGTGAGAGAGTGCGATAGCCTGAGCAGGAGCTGAGGTTTCTGACTGCAGCTGAACACTGAACATGTATGGAGTCCTCAGACAGAGGTTGGTGCTGCGTTCAGGGGCTCTGCGTAAACTCCAGACTCCAAACTGTGGAAAACTTTGTTTAAGAAGTTTAAGAAATTGGCAACATTAGTTCATTTTGATTAATTTAATGAAGTAGTGTGTTCAATTTGAAATACTTGCAGGCTACTTCCCTTGAATATTTTGTTTTCATGCAACTTTCACCTCTAATCCACAACATTTCAGAAAAAATACTCTACTGTACTATATTGCTTTTTACTTTTCTACAATTATTTGACAGTTTTAGCAACAAGCTACTTACACATTAAGATTTTGCTCATAAAATATTGCGTTTTGTGATAAATTTATGTACCCAACCGTGAACACAAACACAGCTGGAATGGTTGGTTGATTAATCAATTGAGAGAATTGAAATTAATTGGTAACTCATTTGACAATCATTTATTTATTTATTTAGTTAAGCTTTATTTATCCAGGAAAAAAAAACCCATCGAGATTAATAACCTCTTTTTCAAGGGAGTCCTGGCCAAGAGGCAGCAAAAAGTTACACAATCACATTCAGCCTACACAACAAACAGACGACAATTTGGATTGCAAAAACAGTTACAAGTAGATAAAAATTATAAAAAACAGTTTATTTGTTATTTGTTATATTTCATGCAAAAACATTTCCTGGTTCCTTCTTCTCAGTGTGAAGAGTTACTGTTTGATCATTATGAAGGTGGCACTTTGTTCATAGGTCCATCGTGACAGAATATTTCACTATTGTCGGAATTTTTACAAACCTAACAATCCATCAATCAATTAATGGAGAACGTATTCAGAAGATAAATCCATAGGCTAATAAAGATTACAGCTAGCTTCACATTTATCAACCAACTACTGTAAGAGAGTAGAATACTGCTTATACATTTTAATCTTAATTATGTATTTTATTTTTTGCCATTGCTATTGTTTTTTTGCAATATTCTGAAATTTGGCTGCTGTGCCAAACACATTTCCCCATTTGTGGGACAATAAAAGAATACTGACTGACTGACTGGTGTACTTTTATTTTTAATACTGAAAACACATTTTCCTGACTATATTTGCAAACCTCATAAAGTAACATTTTCGCAGTGTGGTATTTGTACTTTCACGTGTTTTAACTGATCTAAATACTTCCTCTACTGATCTGAGTTCTCAAAATGGGGCCATGGGACATCCGGGGTGTCCAGGTGGGGTCCAAGTGTACAACAGACAGAAATATAGATAAATTAATATCTGGGTAGCCACATTTCCATAAAATTCCATAAGTTTACTTCTTCCAAAGATGGTTTTGTTTTCTTTGTTCATTCTTAGTTACCCTCAAAAGAACTTTGATATTCAATAATAATACTAAGGGGGAAGACAAAAACTGACCACCGTTAGCTTTCTGTATCAAATCTGCATTTTCTTTTGTTCAGTTCGCTAAACTTTTTTTTTACTTCATAGTTATATGTCATGTTTCATTTTGGTTGACTTCTAGTTTAATCTTATTAAAAGCAGACTAGTAGGGGCACTACGTAGATTTGGAGAAGAAATTCAAACTCATAATTTTAATATTTATAATATTAATGAAGTAATAATCCAAACTCAGATATATTAATTTTTTCCGTAAGTAAATAAACAAGCTGATTAAAGCTATAAAGGTGACACGGTCCTCCAAATACAAACAAAGTAAAACAGTACGAAATTGTCTTGTCCTTTAAGGTCAGTTTTTTTTTCAAATCAGTATATTCAGTCATGAAACAAACACAGTTTTCTTCCACAAAAATACATAATACTCCTTTAATGATATGAGTTTCTGGTGTAAGCCACATTTCCGACATCCCGTGAATGCGTCTTGAAGGAGCCCAGTCTGAAGTTAGTGAGCGTCAGTGAGTGACAGGTCTGCTGCTGTGAGTCCGTCCGCTGGTGGAGTTTAACCGCCGCTAGCTGAACACAAAACACACATTAATAACGATCCTCTCGGTTTAATTCTCGTTAAATCTTTAAATGTCGTGTGTTTGTTTCATTTAAACGCACAGACCGCAGCTGCTGTAGTAGTGAGCCAACGGTCCCGGACAGTAAACGCATCAGAAGCGCACGTGGGGGCAGGAGCCGACAGCCACCAACGGTTCCGTCGCGAGCGTCGTTAGAGACAGACAGGAAGGAGAAGGAGGCATGGTGACGGCGGAGCGGAGACAATGAGCCCCCGCTTGATTTCATCCCCCCGTCTTTCACTTTAAACATCTCACCGACACATGAGAGTCGCTAGCTAGCTGCCGAACCGCTCCGTCTGGATTATTCACCGTGAGCGCTGCCGCCGGACCGCAAGTGACTTTATCTGCAGCAGTTAGGAGGAAACATGGGGACTCAGGGCACCGGACGGAAAAGGTCCACCAAGAAGGAGAGGTCGACGGCGGAGGACGATGCCCTCAATCTCATAGCGAGAGAGGTGAGTCTGTTAAACGTCAAATAAAATCCATTCTTTACCTCCAGAAACTTAATCTACAGCCGCTGTGCCCCCCAAAAACCTACATACGGACAGATGTGTTGCTAAAGAAGCTAACATTTACTGATGCGCATCAGCCAGATTGGTCAAAATTTACGTCAAAATGTGAAATTCATCCAGATATTCACACTCTAGTGGAAAAAAAGAAGTACACAGACAGAAACAGCTCAACACTTCAGCCAAATAAACATCATTTTATCACTTCCTTTTAAGTGTACAAACTTTTTTGAGGCTCCCTAAGATAAGAAATCACATCACAGTCACTGGTGTCCATTTTCAAAACAGTACCTGACATGTTTAAATGGATTTTCTACCTTCCAGGCAACAATTTGTTCAGTATTTTATGCCAATACAGAATGAAAATGATGTTCTACATGTTGAAATGTTCATATGATCTATACAGATGAGTTTGACAAAATGGCTTAAAGTAATATTTAGAGCCTGACCGATATGCAGATTTGGGATCAGTGCCGATATTATGATCTGATGTCGATATGTGGGCCAATATACACACATGTTTTGGAAAATACAGAGGCAGAATATTTAACAGTTTAACAATTGATAAATGGGTTGTGTTATATTTGACCAAATACCTCAATATCAATACTGTGACCATATTGTATTTTGGTAATTCTTGATTAATAATCATCAGTAATGTGGATATAACATGCTGGTAAGAGCATCAATTTAATGCGATGCGACCTTAAAAACCAGAAAAAGACATCACATATAACGATATCACAATACCCATATTCTAGGACGATGTAAAGTCTCATATCATCATAACAATAGAATATGTATATATTGCCCAGCCCTAATAAACAGCTGCCAAAATGAGTAATTGCTTCCTGGTGACGTAGTTGCAGGTACGTCCATTCAGTCCAACACCTGAGAGATGGCCATGTCCTTTTAAATAAAGTCCAATCTAATTTACATAACTGTCACAAACACTTACATTGATAAGTTATAGATTGTGCAAAGACAATAACTTTTACTGCAGGTTTGACAGCTGCAGGGATGTTTGTGTCAGCCTTGTTAAACTGGTCAGTCTGATAAAACAGTATGACAAAGTTGACTACACTACTGTTTGTAAATTTGCACTTTTTTAAAGTGATTTTTTTTGTTAACAGAACTCAAGAATCCATTTAATGTATTGTTTTGGTTGTAGGATTTAATTTAATTTTGATTTAATGCAACATTTCTTTCACATTCCAAATCCATTGTGTGAGTTAAAGAATTAAACGTTTGCTCTATGGAAGCGTGTAACTGGATTAGTGTGCTGTTATATTGTTATTTTATTAGCGGCATAAAATTGTCTTGATGACAACAATTTCATAGTCTAAATGATTTCTGGGACAATACATGCCCAAGCAAACCAGTCATGGTAACAGGCCTAACTTAATGTAATACAGTCCTGTGGCAGCTCTCCTTTCTGTTACCGCCAGCTTATCGAAATGGCTCACAGTACCAAAGAATAAGCCTTCATGTACTAACCTGCAGGGATCGTTGGGCTCCCCCTCAATAATGCAGGACTGGAGCTGGCAGCAGTCACAGGTGGTTGTTTCTTACAGATGCTGGAGTCATGTTGTGACAGGTTTACACTGTTAAAGGCTCCTAATCTCTTTATGATGATGAGTCTAGTGTGGGATAAATGAATGTTTTATGGCAGGAATAATGCCCATTATGTCGTCAGGACTTAAGTCGCGCTGTTTGAAGCGTATACCCTGCACGCTTTGGTCTGCACTTGTGCCTTTGAGGTGTGAAACACAGGCTGAAAATCAATATTTGAGTGTAACATCAAAGGAAAGTGCCAACAATGGAGGAAAAACAAAGAAAAGCCAGATATTTATTGTTCTGAAGCGAGGTTTGGGATCTATCTTTGAGTATGTTATCTGTATTTATGTGGAAATACCAAACAATGAAAGTTAAGTGTTGCCTAAAATACATTTCCCAGTTAATCAGTGTGGATCTTAGTCTTGAGTCTTTCCCTCAGTGAGGTGGTGAGCGTGAAAACCTGAATGTCGTCGCCAAAGTATGATGATGATTTTGGGCTGTTGCAGTTGAGAGGAAGTCAGGTCTGTGCTAACCCAACCCGGATGTTACAGCAAATTTGCATGTCACCGTTAACTGACAAACACACACCCCATTGTCATCACTCTCTAGCTGTGAATAGCCTTGGTAGCAATGTCAGGCCTGCAGAGGTTTGACTGTTTGAATGTTATCTTCTCTTAACTGCTTAGCTGACTATTGACTCTGCAGTAATGTATCTGAGGTTGCACATTCCTGTAGCTGGAAATCTTGTTGTAGTCTATTTGCGGTGGCAGCAATGTTCCTGCAGTTTGTCAGAACTTATGTTCGCAGCAGCAGATACACCGTATCTAAGCAGGAGGTTCTGAGATGACTGACTGATCTGCCACTTGTGGTAGTGAGCAACAACTCCAGTAGTAACGGAGTAATTGTGGTCTGTTTTCTGTCACATCTGTGCAGCGATGAGAGAGTCTGGGCCTTTAAGTAGTGGAGGGGGTCACGTACCTCGCTGGCAGTCCTCTGACAGGACGGTATGTCAGCTCTGATGAGTTGGCCTGTTCCGCAAAAGAGTTTTAAAAATAGACGCTCCTGAAAGATCAGCTGTTGCTGCACCCCTCTTTTAGGTCGGGTCTGTTGGTGGGGGATGGGGATGGAGGAGGGGGAGGGGTGTGGCGGACCAAATGGCCATCCCACCAGCATGGAAACATGGAAACAGTAATTTACTTTGGCACAGTTGCACAGAGTTTGTCTGGGGAGTCAGGGAGTTCAAGCTGCTGTTTTAGTCGCTGTACATTTCTCTTCTCCTCCCCTCTTAGTATCACAAGTCTCCGATAAACTGTCAATAAACCTGACTTATCATGGACCAAATGGGAGAAGACCACACAGCCAGAACTATCAAGAAGAAATGTCAGCATGGAATACCAGAGTGTTCTTAATGCTGTACTTTATAGAGTTGCTTCCCTACTGATGTCAAACAGTTTAAATCCAGTTGTAAACATTAATTTGTAGCATGCCTTCAGCTCACTATAGCTGACCTGGGCAGAATCTGGACTGTATTTGAACTGTTTCTCAGATTCTTGCTGGAAAATATTTATGGATATATGTCTCAGAAATTGTTTACACAAACATTTTTAACATTTTTTGTTAATGAAGGCAGGCTTTTGATGGAGTTCATCTGACTTACTCTGCACCATCACATATAAATCATCAATTGAGGAATTTCATGATGTCATTCCACTCTGTTAAATCCAGTCCTCTTTAGGTAGTTATCATTTACAAGCTGATTTTAAGAATGAATCATACTGTATATATTAAATTACACTGAAGAACAAAACAATGAGTAGAGGAGTAATATATCAAGCAAGGACCTGAGCTCATAAGAGCTTTCAGCCAAGTGATGTAATTCAGAGATGAAGTGGTAGCAGCGTAGTGTGGTGTGTGATTTTAAGATTATTTAAGGCCCCTACACATCCTCTCATGTGTTTGAGTTATCCTGTCTGAGTAAGCTAAGCTAGGAATCACATGAGGTCACATACTTTAAGAACTAAGTTAATAATAATGCTAACAGTATGATAGGTCTTCAAATAAGATAGTTTGGCATGTCACAATAGAAACATCACAGATTTTAAGGATTGATTAAATGAAGTTCTAGCTGTTTCCTACTATAACATGACAAAATGTCCACAGGTCTGTATGACAAAGGCCTACACTGACTAAAAACCATCTGTGTGGGTTTATCATGGCTGTGCAGGGTCTTTAACCTTGTGTGGTAACTGTTGATCAGCAGCAGCCTCAGTCCACATCACTGATAAAACCAAACCACCACCAGCTGTGATTTCCAGTGAATGACTGCCTCTGTTACACCGTTCTGAAATGCAAATGAATTCAGTGATTGAAAGTCATTTCTGTTGTGTGGAGAAATATATTAGCCCAGTAGGCTGTGGCTGAAGACTGAGTGGCTAATTGTAGTTGTTAGCTATGTTAGCAGCATTAATGGGTGGATTTTAGTGAAATATCAAAGAACAGATAATACTTAGTCTGGTGAGGCCCTGACTCTTCCTTTAGCGCCACCATGAGGTTGACATATGTGTTTTTTAGTGTAATGCCTCAACCAGTAAAGTAAGTAAAGCTGCTAAAGGCTGTTTACATCGTGAGAGTGCATACTCTGCGTGCTTTTATAGCTGTCAGTCACTTTTAGTGGTGTTTTGCTTTTTTTTTTTGTCTGTTCATGTTTGTTGAACCAGTCAGCTGAGGTATTCACCCCGATGAGCAGGAGGCCGCTGCAGCTTTTGGTTTGGTTATTTACCAACCAGTTAATCATAAAGCTCAGAGGACAAGAGGACAGTTTGGCAAAAAAAAAAAAAAAAGGATTAATCAAATCCCTACATGCTAGATGTCAAATGGTTTGGCTTTATTTTATTATGATTTTGGTCCTCTGTACATCAGTCCATCACAGATACATGTGTGCATTTCTTTAGACGTGTCTATAATGCAGTTTATTTCAGAGCAACAAGTATTTCCTATTTTCTACATCTAGCTCTTTGGTTTTTACACTCATATGACTGCATGTGTTTTCATAATGAATTCAATCTTGAGGTCGGTGTGCCAACATTGTTTTGGTTTGAATGGATACATTTATGTAGTATAAAAGTAAAACAAAACAGATTTCTTTATTAAATGCTCAGTAGATGTCTTTAGGTTGTTACTAGGTCTTACATTTCTGGGTGTGACAGCTTCTGTAAACCACAATTATGTGGCTGCGAGTAATGAGACCAAGCATAAAACCTAAACAAACAGCTGGGATATGATGGTAAGCCCACTAACCAGCAAATAATCTTGCAGTTTAAAACTAACACTCCTCACGACCTTTAACCACCTTTGGCATATCTGACATCTTACATATAGTGTCAGCGTTTCCCCCAGTATTTTCTGAGACTGTGGCGGGGGGGGGGGGGGGGGGGGGGGGGGGGTCATTTGGGGTCATCATACTGTAATTTTTATACTCATGTCATAGAACTCTAATATTGTAAAGAAATGCTATTTTATTTATTTGTTTCAAGAGAGGAGTTATCTAAGTCAGAGCCCTGCACGGGTGAAAAATAATGTACTGTGTCGGACACAGATGCGGATCGGGTCGGACGCCTGGAGAGGCGGGTCGGGTTTTACGATTGCCATTTTCAAGGCGTCACTTATCATCAGTAATTATTAGCGACACAAATTATAAGCATTTATATCTAATATGAGCTCATTCATGCGTGCTTGCGCCCTCCCAGAACTCATTCCCTCTACGCTGTCTTACTTTCACTTTTAAAAATTGCGTCCGTCCAATTTTCCTTCGAGCGTCGGTATCAATTTACAGCGGGTCGGCTCGGGTGCGGAATGTAAATTGTGTCGGAAAACTGGTCGGATGCGGTGACCCGTGCAGGACTCTGATCTAAGTGACCATTTTAATCCTCTAGCTAATTATCAAGCGAAATATCCAACATGCTAGTTAATGTCAAAGACTGAGGTGGAAGACGACGGTAAAATATTAACTTTCTCTAACACTGGATTTATTTATGCCTGAATTTTGAAGGTGTGGCGGCTTTTATTTTGCCGTGGCGGTGCGCCACAGTCAATTACATGTAGGGGAAACCCTGAGTGTGCAACGTATATTTACAACCAAGCAGTCAGTTGAAGTGATTGTTGCTTGGAGCCGGCTGACAATGACTCAACAAAGTCACCGTAATGATAATGGCCCTGGAATCTGGCCCGAGGCAAACTCTCATTTTCTTGAAGCTTCTGGTAATGATTGTGTCCCAGTTTGAATCACACCCAACGATCACATCCTGACTAATGAGTCAGAGCGTAAATCTAGCACAGTTTGTTCATAAGCAGATGCTTCACTTGTGATGTTGTTGAATTTAACTTGACGGCACCCTTGATAAATATTGACATGTAGCTGAAGTGTTATGTTTCCATGTGTTGGAACGTCATAACAAGTGATACTATTCTGAAAAGTACAAGATTACAGTTGAGGTTATTTCCCACTCACTCTTATTCACATAGAATAAAGCGAGTAACTGTTGCTGATAGTCTTCTGATCTGATCCAGTCATTTTTGATAGATTTTATTGTCTGTAAACAGTTTTTGTTTGCTCCAGTGCAAGTCATTGCTTCGAAACAGCTGGGCCAGTCAGTGATGCATGACGACAACAGCGACACAAACAGATAGATGAATCTCCAGGAAATCACGTAGCTATCTAGATGGTGCAGATGGGACATGATGTGAACACACATGATGCAAGATAGAAGACGTGATGTGGGTTTTTAATCCAGTTTTACAATAGTTTATCATAAAAAAAATATTTTTTAAAAATGCAGCAGTGTTTGCATAGTTATGCATTTCAAGAATAAAACATGAAATGCAATTTTTGTGAAAATTAGATTTGGAAAGGAAGCAGTGGCACTCAGGAGTAATGAGCTGCCTTTATCTGGCATCTCCTGCATAAAGAGCGGAATACTATATAATAAGTTATAGCCAATCAGTCTGATCTGTACAGAGGTGTACGGGTTATTCTGAAGCAGCCTTGTGTTATTTGCACATGATTTGATAAAGGTAAACAAATAAGACGGGTGTGTTGTAATAGCACTGTCTGCTGGTTCAGCACTTCACATTAAGAGATGTAATGGTGCAGCCTTTTTAAACTGACTTTTTAATGTTTTAATGATAAACTGAATTTTTGGTTCAATCATCATACAGGTTGACAGATATTTTATATTAAAAAAAAAAGATATCATCATGACAGTGTTTTGTTGAGGTGAACAACATTAAAGGTAGATATTATACTTGGTCTAATGTGCCAGCCGTTAATTGCTCTTAAGTACAATTTAATAATCATTGTACTTGGTCTAACGAGAAAAAAAGGTAGTAGAAGCTCTTACTTTGTTGGTACTGAACATTTTGTGTGCTGGCTGCTGACTTTCACAATATATATACACGCTGATGTTATGCCATTCCTGGATCCTTGCCAGTAGTGTAGGTAAAAAATCTTGTGTTTGTTCTATTGTGGCTTTGGAGGAAAGGCCATGAGGCCAGAGGGGCCATTGGAGCATGAATGTGCTTGGTTTATATTTACATTGTTTTTGGTACAAGTACAGATTTGTGTTGATCACTAGAAATATTGAAATGTAAGGGGGTAAAATAATTAAAATCATTGTTGTAGTTGTGATAGCCTTTTAGTGAGCCTTTGATTTTCTCTGTAGGGTAAGGGTGCCCAAACTTTTTCACTTTGGAGGGACAACATTGAAAGGTAGTGGTGGGTACGTGCCAAAATCATACGCTTGTATTGTTAAGATTCAAAATGCTACTAGGGTCTCAAGTTCCCTTAATTGACTGACTCCCTGCACAAAGTGTCACTGTCGGCTAAACGTTGTGGACCAAAGCATTAAAAGCAACCGAGAGACTGACATCATCATCCTTACAGGCCCCACTGTTAGCAAGGTATCATAAACCTTATTGGGACTTGTGGTTTTTTTTTTAGGTTGAAGTGCATTCACACCTCTGCAAATGGTTTCTTTTCCATAGGGCTGTCATGTGTTGTCTATGCTGAAACCTGTTCAGCCAGCACTGGCCTTTCACACATATGGTATCTGAACTTCTCAGAATTTGCTCTATAGACAGTAGAAGCTTGTGAGAGGAGAACATTTACCAGAAGAAGACATGTTAACTGAAATATTGCTCCTGCTAAATCAGCTAAATTAAAAGAGTGCTGGTGTGTGTGGCCCCAGTTTTTAGCATTAATCCTCCATCGGTGTTGCTCAGTCAGCAACAGCTCCTCAGGGTTTTGCTGATAGTCTTTTCTGTCACGCTAGTTTGAGGAGAAGATCTAAACTGGGGATTAAGTTGCCGGGTTTGCGCAGGGTGACTGTCAGAAGCTCAGTGAGGCGTTGAAGAGAATTGAGTATTTAGAGTGGATTAGTCTGGGGCTTGACGGCGAGGAAGGGGAAGCCCACCGCACAATCCCCTTTTCATTCTTACAGTCATCTAGGGAAGGAGCCAGAAAGCCGCAGTCCCTCGTGAAGACATAGCCGAGTTAATCTTTAATGCTGGGGACAAGCAGCACACATTTACACAATGACAGCCAAAAATTCCCACTGAATAAACAGTGACATTTTGTAACTCATATTCATTAAGATGTTTGAATGTTCTCACTTCTAAACACGACATTTAGGTGAATCAAACCGCTGTGCCACCCAGAATGTGTTCGGAACTGATTGAGATTTTCCAGTGAACACCCATTATGCCATGAAGCACTTAAACAAACATTAATGGTCCAAACAATTACTCGTGCATTTCCTGATATGTGTGTATATACAAGCGACTGGCTTCAGTTCAGCTTGGCTTGCCCGACTCGTGTCTCCTTAAAAGGAAGTGGCTGTGTGTGTGTGTGTGTGTGTGTGTGTGTTGGCTTCCTCTTGATGACATCATCACATGCACAGCCCATGCAGATTGTTATCATAAACTCTTTCCTGTTTATTCACCATGGCTGAGTTTCTTCCAAAGGGGAAGGGAACATTGGGGGGTGGGGCTCAGTGGGAACTGACTGCAGGTGTTAAAGTTGATCAGCTCAGGTACACTTAGAGTGGCGATGCACTGATAAACCAAGCACTGATGATGCTACAAGCTGGTAGGACCAAAATAAGACTGATGGTCAAACACAAGTTTAACCACTTCCTGACAGAAATGGGTTCCCGTGTGATCAAAGCAGCAATGAACCAACACTGCTGAGTTTTTGAGCAGCCTTTCTCACTATTCTAAGGACTGGACACCCTCAAGTAATATGCTGCCATAAACATCCTGTCTTAAGCTTGAATACTTCGTAGCTAGTTGAGTTTTTTCTTTTCTGTGGGCTAATGCTACAATAGTGACCCTTCATTTTACTTGCCCTAACACTTAGGTCTCTGTTCTCTCAGCCTGAGAGATGTAGCCCATTTGTGAAGCAACAATTAAGATTCAGTTCAGTCACAGTGATACCACACAACAGGCTATTTACAACAATATGGAAATGTTGGAGGATGATATTCAGGTCGCTTAGGCCCCTGACACACTAGGCTGTGGTGAGCTGTTGGTAAACATCTCCGGCCCTAGTTTTTGCTGTATTGTCCTACTATACCGGCACTAGTTGACCTTTTGCCTGTTTAACTGACCGAATGTGTAGAATTGAAGGTGGAGCGTGTCTGTGAGAGAAGTCAGTCTGATTGGCGCTTCAGCTAGGTGAATTTGTGCATAATAAGATAAAAAGAAAAAGAAATGGAAAGCCCCTTCAAGCTTGTCATATTGTTGCCTCCGCCTCTTCCATTTCCACAAAAAAAGACTTCTAAATCCCTCTATTAGAAGAGGCTGTGTTGGTAAGAATGGCGTGAAAGTGGTAGGTAAACATTGTTTTATAATTAGCATGGTTTGTATAACTGTAGAAAAGTTTTGCAGTGTGCTCAAGAAACAGATCGAGACACAGGCGATGTGCGACGACACAACAGTCGGCCTTTGTCACCGCTAGGTCTTTGTTCTCGGCATGCAAACAGAATGAAAATATAAAGATTCTCCTGATCATACCAAGGTCCATAACATTACATAACATTAATCTGGTTCCAAAGTTCTCTCAATAATTAGAAGAGCTATATGTTATCCGAAGTTGGAAGTGAGACCTTCCCAGTCAACAGCTGAAAGCATCTTCACAGAGTGAGCTGCAGTGCAAGTTTTAATTTGATAAGAATTGAGCTAGAAGTGGGAACATGGGGTGGTGCGGATTCGTCTAAAAAGTTCGGAATTTATTCCACCGCTGTGAGGCCAGGAAAGAAAAGGGCCATGACCAAGATGAGCATCTACAAGGATGGTGTTGGGCAGAGGTTGGGGTTAGGATTTGACCACAATTCTGAGGTATGAAGGAGCAATTCCTGTCACTGCCCTGCAGTCCTGGACTGGATGTGAGCAGCAACATGGAGCCAGTGCAGTAACTTGCTGGGAAAGATGATTGAAGCACTCCTGTGACAAGTAAATGATAAAAATCTGTGGCATTCACCTGTCACAACCTGTCACTGTCTCCTTTACCAAACCTGTTTGTTGTGCCCATGAGCAAGGAATTCAACCCCTCCCTTACTCGGGTGTAACTGCCCAGAGGCAAGAAGTAAACAGCATTTGTTTGAATACAGCATGAAGAAATAAATCTTTTGGAAATAAACATGTCAAAGAAACTCCTCTCTGCAACTGATCTCCTGTTATTCACTGCCGTGCTCACAGAGCTACATTGTGTAACTTCCCGTGAGGTATTGCTTACTCCCATCATGCTTCAGTCGCAGAGTTGCAACATAAACTCTTGGTGCCTGAAGCATGATGTTCAAGCCACAAGAAGCTTTCTATTACTTCCATGAGGAAAAACAATCAGGGCCCCACATTGGACATCCAATTGGAAACATGTGGGTAACCTCAAACAAAATATCTCAAGTGATGGTCATATACAGTACGAGACAGTGTTGTTGTGGTGGGATCTGCGGCTTCTCGAGAGGAACAGCCCAGTATCATGTTTGTTGACTGAATGGTTGCGGGCTTATCTATAATCCACTGTCTTGATTGTGAATAATATGAATGTGCTGCACATGAAACACTTTGTTGTTATGGGGAAAACTGTTTGCCACTGTAATGTAGTCTTGCTGGTTACTTTACATTTCTTCACTATTCAAACCCAGCTGCCTCCTTTGTTTTATTTTTAGAAATATGTTTGTTTTACTCCTGGCCTGATGTAGCCCCACATACTTAGCTGAGCTGCTAACCTGTTTGTTTGCAATGCTGAGAGCTCTACAGCTGTTCAGTGTGTTTGTGGTGCAGCCTGAGGTTTAGTTGCATGGCTGAGTAAAAGGCGGCAGGAAGGAAAGTGTCTTAGTAACCAGCGGCTGAAGATGTTTTAATGAATGTGACGAGGAGGATGAGTCTGTATTGATCAGTGTGGATCTCTTAAATCACTGCGGCCTCAGTACACATACATGGGGTTGGTGTTCAAATATGAGGAGCAATCTTTCTTGTAGTACTGACATCTATGCCAGTGTTTGAATATACATTTTCAAAATATTGTTTAAAAAAGCATGTGAATATACCACAATGTACTTACATAAAATCCAGAACTTTTTCCAGTGCATGTTATGGATTTTGTCAAAGAAATTCATGTTTAAACTTTTGTTAAATTCATAGGACATGGCAAAGTCCTGAAGCTGTACTACAAATATGTTTTAAAGTCATTTTTTAGTTTGGCCCTCTGAGCCAAATTCTTAGCATTTTTGTGAATATGAGCTAATTCTTCACTGGATTGAGTTGAAATTTGTCCTGAACACAACAGGAAACTTGGCAACATGTGTTAATTGAAATACTTGTTGTTAAATGTTTACAGTAACAGGAAGTCTTTTTTTTTTTACCAGAATGAAGAATCTGTCATTTGCAAAAATTGATTGTGTTGATATTTATTGCATTATTGTATAAAAAAATGGAAGGAAGTTATGCTATCCTTTCATTGTGTATACATTTTGAAGAGACTTAAAGATAATTTGAGAAGCCTTCCGTATCATCCATATTGTTGATCTTGACTCAACAGACACTGTTGGGCTGTCCTACACTTCAAAGATCTAAAGATCTCAAAATATTCACACTACTTGGATATAAATAACAAATACCTACTTGTATATGTACAGTATGTAGGTTTCCACTGAATGAAGCCTCAGCTTGACACTCTGACGATTACATTTGTCTTCATTAACTCGAAATCAATCCAAAGGGCCGCTTGTTCAAGTTCAGCAGTTTACTTCAACAACAGAAATCGTGGTACAGAAAATTGTCCATTCCAAAAGTTATTAATGACTAAAGCAAGAATTGTTCCACTGCTAGAGGTCAAAAAACTGTCTGGGTCCACTCTCTGCCTGACTGCACGGGGTAACCACCTGGAAAACAAGACTATTCTTACCTGACTTTCAAAATAAAACAGCGTAGTTACTAGGAACTGATAATCAAAGATACCTTCCAAAGTATTACAAATGCAATATAAGTTAAATTTTACACATTTTTATGAACTGTGAGATTATCAACATGCAAAATTATATATATATTATTTCCACTTGCTTCTTAATGCCTTTAAATTTCTGTTATAAAGGTGAACTTAGATTATTAAATGTGAATCATAAACACATCAAATAGACTTCATTTAGGCTCCTACACCGTAGTTTCTGTAGGTCTGTAGCTTTCTTTGTGAGCATACATTGAATCATTTTATGTGACATTTTATAAGAATTTGGAAACAAAGGCTCAATTTATCGGTTTCTGCTCCTTGTGCGAGTAAGACTTCCGTTCAGTTGACTCATGTCTGTGGCTACAGCGTTAGCGAAGTGTTTTAGCAGCCACTCCCTTTTAGGCAACATCTGTGAGGTTTATAAGGTTTTACAAAGAGGAAGGAAACTTTTTTTCCTTTACAGCTAGTCATCACAACCTTAATTTAATACTGAATACTGTGTGTGTGATCCACTTAATGGTCCCACCTCATTTTATACACAGAAATCAGAGCTATTTCTGTATGTTCTCTTTGTCCAGCCTGTCAGCACTCATCGTCATTAAAATACCCGTCCATTTTGGTTGCTGACGACTGGCACACAGGGCGTGGGAATTCAGCTCGCTGGTAACAGAGTCTGACCAGGCTGGCATTTAGTTCTGGTGTCTTTCTGAAGCCACACTGCCCTTAGAGATTGTCAGAGTAGACTCAAGGGATCAGACTGACAGAAACCAGCTCTGTTCTTTGTGCTCACCTCAGTGTGGTGCACACACTATTTAGTGTTCGATTTAAAACCACTATGTGTATGTGTTTTTAATAATTGTGACGATATGAAGTTTTGTTTGCAGTTAATTTAAAGAACCCTCAAGGAAGCTAAAACATTTTTGCCTTGATGATGAAATGCAAGTCAGGACTCGGAGGAAGGAGAACATAAACTATGTTACATAATCAAGCTTTACACAATCTGTTTGAAAGTAACCTTCCCTAAAACTCTTTTTTTTCCCCGTTTTTAACAGCATTTCAGATCTTATCTCTATGTGACACATCATGTTACAGAATCCATTTTAGTAATGATCTAGCTCATTCTCTCTCAGGAGGACAGTCACCTCATTGAAATTGTGCTGAATTAGAGCAGTTTTTGATAGAACCCGGGACCATGTAGGTCGTTATAAATAGCTGTGAAGGAGGAGGAAGGAAAGATGTGTGATTTTGTCTTTTGGCCTATTTAGATGCATCTTTCTGACTATAGGCTACAGTATACACGTACAAGTGTACAAACATGAATGGACATAAGAGTCATATTTTGATAACCGTAAGAAGCGACTTTTGCTAGAGAATTAATTGTAATCTAAACCCAAAGCTAAAAGTTTTTAAAGTTACATACTGTTGGTGGACTTTGACGCATCGATGCAACTCAGATGGTGTCAGATAATTAAAAAAAGAGTCTAGACTAGAGCGGAAAAAGAAAAAAGCTGTCAATTTCTCTGATTCTAGCTTATTGAATGTTAATATTTTCTGGTTTCTTTTGTCCTCTATGACAGTAAACTGAATATTCTTTGGTCATGGGCAGAACAAGACATTTGAGGATGACATCTTGGGCTTTGAATAACACTGATCAACATTATTCACTTATTAATTAATCAATAAGGTAACAACAGATTAGTTGACAATGGAAATAATCATTAGTTGCAACCCTAATGCTGAATACTGACCAGTACAACACCTTTTATTTATTGTGGCGTCATTCTCGAACATTTTCAGCCTCTTCTCTCACGTAATATACAAGAAGAAAACACTTTTAGTTTTTAGATGATTGAATAGTAGCATTGGTTGTCAGTTTTGCAGATTACTGTTTTTGTCTGCTTTAAATAGAGTTTTCCTGACTGTTTGTACAAGTCAGCCTTTTTTTTAATCACCTTAAAGTGTGTTTTTTAGACGACACAGCACTCTCACCCCATAAAAAAGGGAGGCAGTAATGTGTAAATGATGAAATAATTCACACGTCTCTGTGTCAGCAGGAGTTTGAGGAGCTGCTACACTCAGACATTTAGTACTAAAATTACCAGTAAGGACGCTGACAGTTTACAAAATGGAGAGTTGTATAAGATGTTTAGGAGGCAGAAATTTTATTTTCAAATTAAAGTAAACTGTTTCAGTCTCTGCTGGCTGTATACATTATATGTTGTACCAATCATGCTGGGCTGCAGTCATGCACTAGTGACCATGACTGCTTCCTGTTAGATACACCTGCCAAATGGTTCATATTCAATATGCTGTATGTAATATACTTGTAATGTGTTGTTCCAAATCATACTATATTTGTTGGCTTTTGTTCAGACTTATGAAGGATTGAAAACTCAATCTCATTTGATACCTCTATTGAATTGACTTGCTCTCCATGCATCTCCATGTATCAGGCATTCCTTAATTTTCTATATCACAGCACATAGCTACTTCTTCATTAATCAATACAAGCTCTCTTTTTATTTAGAAAGTAATTTACATATCATACTACAATAGTCTGTAATACAATAATTGCATCTTTGTCAACACCAGTATCGGTGTGACCCACTTCAGTACATTACGAAACAAGTACATTAATCTGTCTGCAGAGTTTTATACATGTACTGTAATAACAAAACATGTTTCACATAGCAGCTCTAAGAAAAAACACTTCCTAAATGTGGCCAACTTTACAATGATGACTCAGCTGCACACGCCTCTCTCACAATTGGACAACAAACTTGACAGTGCTTCCTCAATTTTTGCCTGATTAGCCGGGCTCACTGTATTCTTTACGCTTGCAGACAGCAGCTCTGAATTAAAAAGCATATTATGATTATCAAATTGTTTTTGTACCAACTACTTTATTTCTTGTGGAGTAGATTTTACACACAATGCATCTTGTCCAGTTTTTGCTGTCCAGTAAGTTCATGAAATATGAAAATGTTCCCAGATGTCTACTTTCCAAATAATAGGTGTGTTTATTCCATCACTCACTGCCTCCCTCCAACATGTCTCCAAACATATAAGTAGTGTTAGCCTAATTTTGGATAATGCAATGCAAGAGAGTGATATTTTTGCAAAGGAGCACACATTATGCTTAATTGTTCAATCAAGGCCAGAAATCATATAATCTAGAGTTTTCCACCTACGTTGTCAGTACAAAAAGATATTTGATATAACTTGACATAGTCCAAATAAGTTGCCTGCAGTTAAGACTAAATATTGAGCTGTATAGTAGTATAGCCCACATTTCTACACATAGTGCCTCTAAAACAAATCTCTGTATGTCTGGACAAACTTTCTTGGCCTTAATGTTAAGTTATATCAACGTTTCTTCTACAGCGGACTTGAAAATAACTGTTGGATTTGTTTGAATCAGCTTTGCTGTTGTTGGGTGTAGTTAACCGCATCCGGACAATTCAGAAAGTGTCAAGTAAGTTGTCATTCACAGGAAGGTCTAATTCAGTATGATATCATTGTGTGCATGTCCTGGCACTCATTGTGTTGTGTTGCGTTGCATTGTATGTGGCACTGTGGTACCCACCCATCTGACACCATAATTTATAAACGGCTGTAAAAAGTATGTGCCAGTTCTTTCCACCCCTGGCTGATTGTAATTCTCTCGCCGTCCTTTTGAATGAAGTTATTAAAATATTTTGATTATACTGAGGTCATATTGCTCCTCTGATGCTGCAACTTTGTCACCTCATCCAAAGTTCATGGAAGATTAGTTTTAGAAGAGTGCTCCTGTACACATTGGCTTCAACACAATGACAGCATTAGATTTTAAGAGCGTATTTTATGTGTGTTTGAAAGCCACGGGCACAAATTTGAAGAATCCCAAGGACAATGACTAATCACTGACTGAGAGGAAATGCCATTCACGCAGACAGTGAGTGAGCCGCAGGGAGAACAGCAATCAGTGAGGACTATTTCTGGAACACCACCTTCATCGCTCAGTCGACTGTTATGAAGAGCTTTTTGTGACTTGCTTGATTAGTTATTTGAGTGTTTACTGAGGACATCGCTCTCTTTTTAAGAATGTCCTGGTTCTCATTCACACACATCTCACTGCAGGGTAAAAAGCATCTCTACTGATGCAGCAACAAACCTGCTGTTGTAAATTTTCAGGCCTCTGTCGGCCATTTGTCTAACGCCGAAACACTTTAAAAGCAGATCGAGGCAGATGGCCGTTACGTAAATCATCCTGCAGACTTCAGAGCTCGCAACTTGAATCGTGCCTTGGTAACTTAAAGGTTGTCGACCGCAACCATCATCACTGCCGTGTGTAGTTAGGTGCTATCTAATTGTGATCACAGCCCACTTTGGTGCAGCTTGGCACAATATAGAGCTGCAATGATTCAAGTTATCGATTAGTTTATCAAAAGAAAGTTACTGCCAACTATTTTGTTAAGCAGTTCATCTTTCACTCAGTTTTTTAGAAAAAAATAATCATTTGCTTGTTCCAGCCTCTTAAAAAAATGAGGATTTGCTGCTCCTTTTCGTCATTCAGGACAGTTTTACTTTTGGACTGTTGGTTTACCAAACAAAGCAATTTGAGGACGTAACCTTGGGCTCTGGGAAATTGTGATGAGCATTTTTCACGATTTCTTGAGATTTTGTAGACATAGTAAAGCACTGAGACAAGTAATTATTTAATCATGAAAATAATCTGCAGATGAATCGATATTCCAAATTATCCTTAGTTGCAATTCTAGCACGTTATTGTGATGTGAAGGGCTGAACTGCACAGGATGTGATTGGGACAAAGTGTACCAGTCAGCCACAATCAGGTGATGAGGACAAACTCACCACACAGGAGAGCACACAGGGCTGCCAGCCCAACATCACACACATTTACATATTTGATAGAATATTGATCGCATAACATGGAACATGTGGATGATATAATTTCATATATATATTGTGTTTATCACTTTATATCAGTGGGAATTTCACCTACTATATTATACTAAACTTATTAAGTGCATTTATAGTTTTTCATAGATAAATTGAGTTTGATGTGTGCGTGTGTGCAGGAAGATCAAACGTCTGAGACCTGCAGGGGCTTTGGTTCAGTTCCTGACAGCAGGGTCTCCAGTCTGGTAATATCATGTAACCAACACAGCTGGCAATGTTAATGGGTGGGAAGCTGGTGGGGGATGTTGTCCTGGTTTGTGGACTTTAGATGTTTGAACTGCCACAAGGGGTGTCATGATTCTCCAAGTCCACAAATCAGTTTGACTTTCGATTTAAAAACATTTTCCAGTGCTGATGGCTATTGTTAGACTCCCATCTGGATTTGTAAAGATCATCAGATGGTTTTATGCTCACAACTGTCATTTACATCAATACATTCTTCTTTAAAAAGATATGAGTATGTTTAAACCAAAGCTGACTGGTGGCTTTTTTGCAGGTTAAAATGAGGCATCTTCCAAATAATATTGACTGAAGAGGGTTCAACAAAAAAAATACCAGCCCTTCTGTGATTCAGCAGTAACCAAAAAAGGATAGAAGTTCATTTTGTTATGAAGTTTGGTCTCTCAAATCTGTCCCGGGTAAATCCATCTTTCCAAGCAAATCAATAAAGGATCTCTGGCATTTCAGCTCAGTTCATCTCCCACGAGTAAACCCTCTTTCTTAAAGAGATCAGTGAAGGATTGTAGCGGTCAGTTTTTGTCTTCGTTCACAAAGGATGCATATCCTTTGTGTCTGCAACTGTGGCTGCAGGCTATCAGTAAGATAACTGCCTCAACTGAAGTGTTTTTGAAGGTTTTTTTCTTTCCTGTTTTGAATATGTGCTGGATGTGCAAAAGTCAGCTCATCCAGGGCCATCGCTGATTCTGCCTTTCAATTTGATCATCAAATTGAAGACTCATTTTGATAGATTTTTTATCCTGAATGGAAATCGTGACACTGCTGACAGGCAAAGTGGGGTTCCTGATGCAAACATGTCTTTAGTGTGAATACACACAAGCATCGTGACCATATTTACAGTTCCAACGGGGTTTTTAGCCCCGGGATTAGTTACTTATTAATTGAAATGAAAATGTGGAAGCAGATGTTTTTCTGAGTGAACGTGGGTAGAGGACATGCTACCAAACTCCCCAAAAGTTGTGTCAGCCTTTTCATTCATCTGGTTTTTGTCTGGTATATGGAGGAAATTCCTTTACTTACAGGAGCATACTTAGTCATTATTTTCCACTTGCCAGACACAGTGATACAGATGTTAAAAGTTTGTGAAAACGTTGAACTGAGTCATGACTGAAAGTTTCAGTGTGTGAACATGTTTTCTTTGAAGCCGACCCTTTTCTTTGTCTGTCTTTTCCTGTTACTTGGTCATGGTGACTGACAGTAGGGTAATGCATTAGTGCGATGATGGGAGGGCTTGCAGTGTCCCCGCCTAGAGGCAAACACACTGCAACCACACAGTCCCTACCACAAAGTTAGAGGAAGGAAATGCTTACACACACTCATACAGTACACGCTCACAGAGAGGTCCTTTTAAGGAAAAGGCCCTGCTCTCCTCTGAAGGCATTGCCTTTGCTCCACTCAGCACTCAAACACAGAAATATAAATACATACACACATTTACACACTGTTGTGACTGCATGTCTGCAGGGGTCTGAAGATTTCTCACAAGATTGTGTATTCATTAATACGGTCCACTACAGCTATTTAGAGTTTAAAGGACAACTGATATCCTGTGTTTATAGACACAGCTACAACACTGCTAATCCAGTCTACTGTGACAAGGAACATGACCTGTGAGGACTGAAAACGTTTTTGGTACTCCAACTGAAGATTCAAAAGCATATATTGATATAAAGTAAGGCTGGAACAAACAGTTATTATTTTACTGTGGATTAATCTGTGATTATTTCCTTGTTTATTGATTATTTGTTTGGTCTATAAAAGGTCAGAAAATTGTGAAAAATGTCAGTAAGTGGTTCCTAAAGCCCAAGATGTTTTGTTTTGTCCACAACCCAGTGATATTCCGTTCACTGTCATAGGAAAGAAACCAGAAAATATTCACATTACAAGTCTTGGTGTACTACTACATGTGTGAAAAAGTAGTATAAAGCATTTTGTGGCTCCAGAGGAAGCTACATGTAATCTGAAAAATTGCAATTTATTAATTACGTGCAGCTTCCTCTTTATACTACCTTTTTCCACGGTAGTATTCCCCAGACCTGTAACCTAACCCTGATGTGTGAAATTGATGGAGTTGCTGGAATCAAAGAATTTAGATTTTATGCTTAAGAAACATTACTCAAACTGCTAAGTCAATTAATTTTTGTATATAATTATATATCCCTGGGTCCTCAAAATAAAAGGTCGTGTTGCTGAAAACGTTGGTACATTCACTTCGCGAACATGTCTCGCAAATTTCACGTGTCTCTGTCGAGGAACTGGAGCTCGATTCACACGCCTGTTCATTTATAGATGTGTGTCAGAGTATCCCGGCTACATTTTCTGCTGTTCTCATTTCTCTTTTTCCAATTCTTTCTTTATCTGTTTCTCAGGCCGAGGCCAGGCTGGCAGCTAAGAGGGCAGCCAGAGCAGAGGCCAGAGAGATTCGCATGAAGGAGCTGGAGAGACAACAGAAAGAGGTACAAGTCAAGATGCATTCTTACATTTGAAACTATGAATACAAGATACACTGTATGAATAACTGTTAAGGACGTCATCGCTTGTTGTATGGCCTTGTGATACATGTTAGTTGGAGAGTTTTATTCAGGTATCACATAGAGTTTACGATTTCTTCAGTACTTTAATTAAACCGAAACTCAAAACATCTTAAGGTCTTCATATTATTAACGTTTGTAACGACGAGTGCTATTGTATGCCACATGGCTTGTTTATGCATGACCCTTCAACAAGAGGATTTCCGCAGTCTTGTTGGTCCTCTGTTGGCACTCTGGACCTGAAGCATTTCCTGTCAACATTGCTTTACGGTCCTAAGCTGGGACTCTTAAATCCTGTAGGTCATAGGTTGGAGGTGTAAACAGGGTGTAGCACTCAGGAGCACTGCTGTTGTTTTCCTCACTGTCTATTTGTTGTACACAGAATGTTCAGAAAAAAGCCTGAAAAACATGGACAAGTTGATTCGGAATGAGTGGATAAAACTCAATCTGTTCTGCAGTAAAATATCATTACCAACCAACCCTGGACCATGTGGATTTCATTTGAGTTACTACAACTGCAGAACTTAAATTGAAAAACCTGAGTTCTCCAGAGGCATTTCATTTTTAGATGACCGGTTGAGTCTAAGAGGCCATCTGTACATGGAATTTCTGCCACTAGAGGTCGCACAATCAAAACAATCAAAAAAAGATGTAGTTAAACAAAAGATGTAGTTAATTACTGTTGGATCACAGGAATTGTTGTCATTGTTAAATAACCACCATCGACTCAGGCAGGAAGTTCTGTCACATCATCTGATTAAAGGCAACCAACTAAAACACAATGTCCCTTTGAAAACCAGTAAACATTTCTCTGGTTTTAACATTATTGGAAACATTTTGAATAATGTTTGTATACAACGTAACAAAATATGTATCAAAGGTCTAGTCATATTTAGACATTTTATACCTTTAAAATAATGTGAAAATTTCTCGTTTAAAGCTGATGAAATGTCACATGTGCAGCTCATCTTGTTTGTCTGGGCTAAAGTGAATTTGTGTTATTGTTATTAATAAGTTATTGTTCCAACTACATAACAGTATATTAGAGTAAGTGAAGTATTCTTATATCTCAACCATAGCCGTCCATTGGTTTAGGAAACATTTAGAAAGTACAAGGTCGGTAATGAGCACATGAGGTAAAAAAATGAGAAAGTGCAAGTGTTTAGTTTGACAGTGTAGCTTCCAACTGTTTAGCACATAGTTTGCCAAAGCAATGAGATGAAAGTCCTAAAAGAGGGTCTGAACCTTTTCCAGTTAATCGCAGGCCAAACTGAAAAAATGTTCCAAGACTTTTGAGATTTCATGGAAACTTTTCAATTCACACATTTGAGAGACTCTGAAGAAAAAACCCAAGGCACCCTGTCACGTCTGCTATTGTATGTTGACGTGTTTTAACCAGTTCTTCCAAACCAAAATACAACAGTTATTTACATTGTTACCTGTGTTAAACACGTGGATAAAGACGTTTATGATTTGGTTTCATCATGGTTGTTTTTGGGTAGTCCTGCCTCTTTTGGATAACTACATACAGTATGTATTACAGCAGTATTTGTTTACTCCTCTGCTTGGCGACTGTGGCTGATACCTGGAACTCTCCAGAAATGTCAAGATAGAGACCACAGAGACGCTGGCTGGTACCTCCAGTGTCAGCGTTTCACTCTGATTTGTGTTGAAGCAGGTGCACAGCTCAACAGTCTGTGTGTTACTGGAGATTTTCTTTCTCTAGGTTAGCACCTCTGATCTGAACCGTGGGGAGTCCCACTTTCCCCAGTTAGTTATTCTTAGCCTGGAGTAATCCCATACACACAAACAGACTTCTGCCTCTCACCTGTCGAAACAGAACTTATAAAGGTTGACTGATTTCTGAGTCCAGAGAGGATTGTAAATTTAATCCTGGGGACCTTCGACCTAAATCTCTCTTTCAACTTTCTCATGACGACCCCTCTGTGCAACCTAAAGATGTTTTTTGTTGTGTGGTTGGGACAAAAAATGTACACATAAATAGTACCAATAAATAACTAAAGATAGAAATTCAGTTAGTTGTAAAGTTTGGTTTCTCTAATATGTTTTAAGTAAACCCTTTTCCCAGACAAATCAGTCAGTTAATCATCTTTGTGCACAGAGGAAAACTTTAAAGTGTTTATTTTTTAAGTTTAGTCTGTGAATTTAGTATTTATGTATTGCTTAAAAAAATTGAGAAACACTTTGCTGGTAAGCTTTAGGCCTACTTACTTTGCAAAAATAACATACATCAAATACCAACATAAAGAAATCCTTCTCATGGATAATCAACAGCGTCTACAACAATAATCAAAGCGTTACGATGATAACTAATAAAAGTGATAACTACAATGCCTCAGGTATTGACCATCAACCTCTGACTGCATTTAATCTGACAACACATATGTTCACACATTTACAATTACCACTTTATATCCGTCTGATCCAATTTACAGAGAGATCTGGTGCTTGTTATTATAGCCATCCCTTCTCCCATTAAGTTATAGTGGGATAATCACCATTTCAGCCCATTTATTCTGCAATCAAAACACAGGTGCTGAGCCCAAACAACAACAGTCTGCACGTGAACACACACACACCAGTCATACTCACCGGATTAATGGCCATTGTTAAGCCGAGTCTGGCCGGTGTGTATGTGTGTCTGTGTGTGTGTGTGTGTGTCCCTTAAACCCTTTAGCCGAGATCTAAAGTAGCTTAGCAGGTTGCGCTCCTTGGTCCAGCCTACAGTGGAGCAGTTCTCGTTGTTGCGGTGTTGTGGACATGAGCGATGGGTCACTGCGCTCACAGCCACCTCCTGGACTTTTGGATTTTTCCTCACACACTGAAGACAGGGCTTAAAGCTGGATTCTTAGCTGTGTAGCAGTGAATAAGAACCGTGTGGTCGGCTGCGTTGTTCTGAGCTCATTTCTCGGCTCTCCATTCTGCTGTGATCCTGCCTACATGACCGCCCTTGGTCTTACCTGCTGACCGGCGAAGGATGCAACCTGTCCTGGCACCCTGAGGGCAGCAGGACGGCCGGGCGTCGGCTAGCAGGGAGGGGGCTGAGGGCTGCCCTCACCGGGCGCCCGCAAACCCCTCCGATCAAGAAGGGGAGCTTGGTGAGTTGAACAGAACAGGTTCAAACATACGTAAGCTGATTGTGTAACTCATTTCATGAATGGGCTTATGACGGCGTCTGGCGCACCAGCTAATTGGGCGTCCAGACGCATAATAACAGATAAGTACGCAGACAGGATCCCTCTGGTCAGTTTGTGTTTTTAATTATGAGTTTCTGTAAAATTATGTAATAACAATCAGTACTAATGGTCGGTATGAGTGGAAAAGACATATTGCACTTTAGAATCTCCTGTAGTTGTCAGATGTGGAGAGAGATGAGAGGTCAGAGCTCGTGTGTTACAGGAACATGAAGAAACTTCGATTTAACTCATGGGACCTTGAAAAATGCTAAAGCTGTTTTCTAAAAAACTTAAAAAGTTATGAATTAGATTGGGTTGACATTTGTCCTGAACATCCAATAGACACTTTTTTTTACCAGTGTGTAAAATGTAGTATTAATGTAGTTCTATCATATCTAGAAGTTAACGTAAAAAACAAAGTGTCTTGCTAAAAAAAAACAAACACACTTTTTGGGTTATTTTGACTGTTGATGTCTCCACGAAGGATCATTTTACTTTCCTTGAAACATGTTTATGTATAAGTGTAAATATCAACATAACATATGTTATATTACTCCATCATTTATTTTAAAAAAAATTAGCTACTTTTCTGACTTTTCCCTGGATGTAACGTTACATTGTGTTACATAATGTTACAGTGGTCAGGAGAAAAAGACAGCCAGTAACTGCTCAGGGTTCAGAGAATTAAGGCAAACAGTGTTTTTCTTTTTCATTCTAGTAGTGGAAAAGTGGGGATACGTTATGCGGAAACAATGTGAAATTGATGTATTACATTATTGTTCTACTTTAGACACTGTAATGCGTCTCCCACCATTCATTATAGGCTATTTTAGAAAGTATTTGGCCTCTACAACTGGAGTAGTGGATGACTTCATGATTAGACGAGGTGCAGTCTGCAGTTAGAGGTCACCAGCGTGAGGACGTGACCTCTCATCTTGACTGAACCTATAGATTAAGAGCATTGGACTAGTGAAGCCAAGAGGTTGTGCTCCAGTGATTGTTCAGGATTGTTGTTGTTCCTAAAGGGATGCAGAGGTCAGCTGCGAATCAATTTCTGAAAGCCAGAATTACAAAGCAGCCAATCCGTATATTGGGCAAGCACACAAGGGAGACAGTGGTAGTAAATCTGGATTAAAGTGCTGGACCGTTGGGATGGAAAGTGCAGCAGTCAGGGTGGGGTGTGCTTTCAGTGTGTTGCATTGGATCAGATGTGGTGAGCTCAAAGTGCTCTTATATTTAAGTTAACAGCAAATGTGTTTGTTTTGTTGGTAAAAGCAGCAAAGTGTGAATGAGAACAGCTCCGCCAGACAATACCTTGATTTAATTTAACTTCAAGTAGTTGTCAGATCGATTCAAAATCAATCAATTTGATTTATATAGGCCAAAATTACAATCACATTGCCTCAGTGGGCTTTACGATCTGAACAGTGAACGACATCCTCTATCCTTAGACCCTCGATTCAATTGAGGAAAAACTTGTCATTAGTTGTGATATTACAGTTGAAGGGCAAATGAATGAAAAGACCAAAGAAAATATTATTGCATCTAAAATAAATATACAATCCGGTAATTGGTTTATCTGTTTATCAAAAACGAAAACACTTGTAATTGGCTATAATGGATGCACTTCCGAAAACATTCCACACTTTAGAGAGCAAGAGAACTGGCCGGCCTGGCTCGAGTGCTTGTTCCCACAAGCTCAGACTGAACTGGGAAGGTTAATGAAAATGAATTGACATATTAAGCAGCAGTCAGAGTCCATTGAAGTCAAATATCCCCGCTCAAGTTTACTCACAGTACTGATGAAGAAAACTATACAGATCCAGATGTTTCTTTAGGTTGGTTGAATCATAGTGGAGTGTGTTAATATTGTGCAGGTTCCCCTTGTGCAGCTAAAAAACCTCGTACCTATCAAGCCACGGTCATAGGACCTCTGGGGGTGTCCTGTGGTGTCTGGCACCGGGACGTTTGTAGTCGATCCTTTGGGTCCTTTATGTTGGGGGCTGGGGCCTCCATGGATCGGACTTGTTCCAGCACGTCCCACAGATACTCAATCAGATTAGGGTGTGGGAAATTTGGGGGCCTGGTCAGTGCCTTGGGCTCTTTGTCACGTCCCTTGTGCTATTCCTGAGCAGTCTTTGTGGAGTGTCAGGGCACCAGGGGTCATCACCTGTCAGTGGTTTTAAAGTTGTGGCTGATACATCCATGATACGATTGGGCTCAGAGAGCTACTGCAGCTGAGGAGTGTCTGCTCTTGGGGGTACAATGAGATCTTGGATTGCATCTTTGAACAGGGCATGGATAGCGTTTGCTGATTTGCCTCTGATCCAAGGCTTTTGTCTGGAATCTACAAAAATCCCTGCTAAAGCGCTGTAGTGTCACCTCAGAATAAGCTAACTAGCCACAGATTGTAGTTTCATAATGTACACACTTGACAATGGTATCAGTCTTTTCATCTGTCTACAAAAAGATTAATATGCAAAACATTTTCCCAGAATGTGGAATTATTTGTTAACAGGCAATTCAACAGGAGTATTTGGATTCACTTTATTTGAACATGATCTCGGCTCTTAGGCTCTGTACCAGAATGTGTGAGAGGCCAGTTTGTCACAAGACTCAGCTGTGTAGTCATGGCAACGCAGACTTTAATGTGACTCTGTGGCACTTGCACATTTCCTGCCCCTGATACTAACCTAAAGGAACCATGGGAAACTACCTGGTGACCCAGGTCTTCTGCAAATCTCCTTTGAACTTGTGTTCTTGGGTCGGTTGCCGTTGGTCCTGCAGTGCAGCGAGGGACTGCACATTCCTGAGCTGCTCTCATTAGCAGAAACCTTCGTCTCTGCATGCTGTCTGTCCTCATCTGTCACTTACTGCAGCTCACTTTATGTTTTTGAAAGTTTTAACCTCATGTCTGTCTTCATCACATCTTATTTTTTATTTTACTTTCTTCTTTTCATGTTTGATATCCTCCAATCTTTCTCCTCTCCTTGGTGCTGGTGTGTAGATCTTTCAGGTGCAGAAGGTAGGCCTCCTCTTCCTCATTTCTTCCTTGCATATTATTTAAATCATCATCGGTGTGTGTTTCAAACTCAGCCGAGGAAAATACTGGAAATCTTTATCTGTGCTCTGTTTCCTAAACTTTTATCTTGCCCTCATTTCCTGTCTCGTCTTAGAAATATTATGGCTTGGACACCAAAGTAGACGACCGATCGGACAGCAAATGGGGAGATATTGAACAATGGATGGTACAGTTTCTGTGCTGTGGTGACACTAAAACACTAATGCATGTGTTTTCTTGCCTCTGTACATGTTTGGAGGCTTTTATTTGTGTCTGTTTGGAAGCTTTTGCAGTGTCCTGTGCAGACTCAGTCTGCTTTTGAGTTCTAGATAATTCCTGTTAAGCCTTTTTAGAAAATAACGGATTATGAAGAATCAAAGCTTGGCCATTAATGATAATCCACTTATTAAAAGGAGCCGGGTGCCCGTTTGGCTTTGAATCAGCATGGCCATCTGCCCCGTTGGTGTGAGACTGCATGGGATTTACTGTTGAATTTACCACTTCAGTTACTTACTTTGATTTGCCTCAGACCATCAGAGAGTTTCAAACGCAGTGATGTAGATCCATAGTGAATGTGACTTGTAGTTCCACTAACCACAGTGTGTTTTTGTCCTAAAGTATTTCACTAACTGTGTGTTGCAATTTGAGGTGACAGTGTTTGTGCAACATGGGTGTCTCACTGGTCTGTTGGATGGATTTACTGGTTCAGTGGGATGGTTTTAGGAACATGCATGACTGATTCTGTGAGCGAGTGTGTACTTCAATATCCACTAAACTTGTAGATTTGTTTAATGATTCGTCGAGCCAAAAGCATGTAATGTATCCTGGTCTTTGCTTTCGTGCCATTCGGTTTATGTGGTGTCCAGTTTATTTACATGTGTTCATTGCTACCAAATGTTAAATATGTTTGATTAATTGAAGTATATCACAAAATCATTATCCTAAAGTGAACATTGGCTACATTGGCTATATTATCATGGTTAGAAAAATGCTTGACTTTGAATATACTCCCATGTTTTTTTAATTTTCAGCATAATCTTGGATAGAGCTGCAACAATTAATCGAGTAGTTGTTCATTATTAAATTAATTCCCAGCTATTATGATTATTGATTAATCATTTTAGAAATTTTAAGGGAGAAAAGTCAAAATTCTTTGACTTTCATTTCTTCTTCTTAAATGTGAATATTTTTGGTTTATTTACTCATCTGTCACAGTAAACTTAATATATTTGGGTTGTGTAAAAAACAAAACATTTGAGGACGTCATCTTGGACTCTTTTTCACCATTTACAAATATTTTATAGACCAAACAACTAAAATAATAGTTAGTTAAGATGGTGTTTCATCCACACAATAACTTTTGAACATCAAAAATTAAACAACCTATTGTTGTATTCATTTGTTTTCTCTAATTGAAATTAGCAAGGATTAAATGATCATGAATTTTACACTTAAAGAACTTTACAAAGCTGTTTCGGCTGTAATGAAAACATGCAAATTCTTATTTAACTGGACATCACTGGATCGGTGGAAAGACTGAGCACTGAAAGTCATTTTTTACCTTCCCCCTCCATCTGTCTCATTGATCTTTGACATCTCTCTCCTCCTCCTTCTTTATCTCCTCTCTTCTCCATCCTCACCCCTCCCCTCCCTCCTCCCTCATCCAGGAGGACAGTGAGAGATACTCACGTTCTTCACGGATACACACGGTTTGTAGTCCTCCATCTGTTTCCATCTCTTCATGCCTTTCCTCTGTTACCTTGTCCTCCATCCTGGAGAACCACAAGAAGCACCTTGGTGTCTCGATTTAGCAGACCCTGTGCAAAAAATAAATTTGGTGCATGTTATTTGGATCAAGCTAATATAAGAGACAGATCACTTTTCTGTCCAATCTGTTCCTGTTTTAATTTGCTCTTGATGACATTATTTTTCAATGTTAACTCAACACTTCCTCCTTGTTTAGTCTTTGTCTTGGAGAGCTGCACAGATTAGACAACTTACTGATTAGTTGATACCATAAATAAATAAATGAATAAATAGGTTATTATGATTACTATTTTGATAATGGATTATTTGTTAAAGTAATTTTTCATGCGAAAATGGCAGAATATTAGGTTTTCATCGTATTAAATGTGAATGTTTCCTGCCTTTTCTCTGTTATATTATATTTAATTGAATATTATGGTGTTTTGGACTGACGATACAAGACTTTTTAAAGACATTTTTCACTATTTTCAGACATTTCAAAGAATTAACAATTAATCGATGAATCTAAAAATTGATTGACAGATAACTCTATAATCAAAATAATGTACATTTTTATAAACCTTTAAACTTTTGTTTGAGAATGTGGCACCCAAAGCCCTGAAGTCATTTCGAGATGTGATTCTTTGTATTTGCTTTTGTGTCTTTACAGTTTTGTTTTGCACAAGAGAATATCTAGAAATGTGATGTTTTCTCAAGGTCACATAAAACATCATCAGATGTGGGGAGAGAAACACCGAACTGAACCATGTGTCATTGCAGCAGAATGCTTCCTATCATTATCCAACGTTCGCGGTCATTGTTGACGTAAATCACACATTTTGACCATTTTCCACAACCCTAACCATCCATTTCACTCTCTCGCCCTCTCACGCAGCTCTCAGACGACGATGAGCGGATGTCAGTGGGAAGCCGGGGCAGTGTCAGGGTCAGTATCACTCAAACAGCACATATATTAAATCTCCAGAGACTTTCTTTAAAACACTTATTCCTTTCTACGATTCTCAAATACACATTGATTTTTGATCCACAAAGATGGACCTTGTTCCTTGAACGTCTGGTTATGTGGAGGCAGTGTGTCCGTCCTTGGTAACTCAATAAGGTGCAGTGAGTGGGTTGTTGGTGATGATGTTGTGTCTCTGTGCAGTCGGATCTAGATGCAGTCGGGGCTTACGGTGGAGGGGTAAGGGTTGATGTTATGAATTTTTAACCCTGCTACCTGAAGATTTGTAGTGTGAATGAGTCGTTGTTTGACTAACAGTTAGTTTTAAGAACTCAAAGCATGGAGTTAATCTGTTTTATCCATGTGGGGGTTACACAGAAGAAATAAGAACATCTTTATTTATAATACAAAGCATGTTTGTGTGCTGTGATTTAAATGGATTTAGTTTGAGTTTATATTATTTTTACTGTACACAGGAGGAAATTGAGTCAATGATTGTGTAGTTTGTGTTTGCAGAGGAACATTTCATATGTGATTGTTTTCGGTTGTGTGCTTGTTTTTGCTGTTGTGAAGGAACATTGACTACCCTGGACTCCGATCTGATTTTGACTGAAAGAACAGGGTGTGTTATGGAGCTATCGGGCTCCAACCAAAACACACTCGACACTATTTTAGGCTGTGTTATGTCTCAAAATGTTGAGTGCTATTTCTTCTGTGCTGTGTAATGTGGAAAAACTCTTCATACTAATCATTCTCGTGGGCACACGAGATCCTGGAAATCTGGCTCGCTCAGTTTTTTATTTATCCATTTTTTAGATAAATCGGTTAGTTTTGGCAATTTAATTGCACGTTAAAAGATTGTGGTCTTTGGTATGCATTTCACCCATGTATAAAGAGACCATGGTGGATGTGTTGTGTGTTGGTTTGGTTTTCCTATTATTAGTAACAGTAGCTGTGGCTACATGGGCTGTGTTTCTTGTATCTGACTGAAATCGTTGTAATTAGAGGTTCCAACTTTGACATGAACACTAAATAACTAAGCTGTGCATTCACATGCCTTAAAGTAGCGTTCTACCCGCTGTGAAGCATCTAAACTGCCAGAAACATAACAGAAGAGGAAGAAGTTTATCTCCAACTTTATTAAGAAAATTAAATTACTGAATTAATTCACTCTGCCCTTTCATACAATTTACTAGATTGACGCACATCATGTCTTGGGAGGAATATTTGCATTCTGGAGGCGTAAGGAGGCATTCGACAATCCTTAAATCTTCTAAGACCAGCGCAGACCAGTTCTATTTTGTTAGCGTCATCTTTCTGTCCCTGCCAGAAGTAAAGTTTATTACATTTATTCCAACCAAATGAGAAATGATGGGGTTTAAGCATTTACATGTTTGTTAGACGCCTATATTTTCCTGTTGAATGGATTATCAAAGGTTTACACCACCACACCTTATCTGATAGAAAGTTCATTCAGATCAAGCCAGATTTGAGTGTATACATGAGGTGTTTTTATTCTAATTGGGATAATTCTTAGTGGAAGGTTAGGGTCCATGTAAACAGTGATTTATATCAGTTTTCACATGGATTTACATGTGTGCTGTGCAAACAGTAATGTCGATCTGATTTTTTGAATTGTTTTGCGTGTTTTCACCCTTCACTGTTCTCCCACTCTTCCTCTCTAAGGGCTCCTCCTCTTCTCTGTCACTTAAGAAGTCAAAGAAAAAGAAGAAGCATAAGCACAAAGACAAAGATGTATGTAAAAGTTTGAACCGTAAAAGTACAAGAAGCCTGCGCAGGAATAGAATCAGTGTATCTCACTCTTCACGTTCTTTACTCACAGAGGAACGGCTACGATGATGATTACAGTGTGATATCCAGCAGGGTCAGTAGCTGTGTGAAGGAATGCTTGCAAATTTCTAGACAATCTGCAACCTTTCACTCAGGACTTTCCTCTTTCTCCTGCTGTCAGAGCTCCAGAATCAGTGATGAAAGCCGAGCGTCTCGCTCCTCCAGACTAGACCTGACGGTGCGTTTATCTGCGTCTCATCCTTATCGCTGTATAGCTATACAGTGATTGACCAAAGCATTATATAGATGAACATGCAGTTTGATGAACAAGATACATTTGCATTGTGTTGAGGGGAATTGTTCTGTTAACAAACGTATCTATGCAAACTTGTTTTTGAGGTAGAAAAAAATGAGTCAAACTTCAGTGGTTTGGAATGAAATTTGGTTACCAGGCGACTTTGATTGGGTACGTGATTGTGGTCAGGCTGAAACAGGATATCACAAACAGCTCATGTGAAAGGAGGAAAATGTTCTCATCAGTTTGATAATCTAAAAGTACAATCTCAATTCTTTCTTGACCTCTTTACTCCCTAATTTTGCCACAGTATCAGCCTCAAATATCAAGTACCGGTCATGCTGTAATTACTTCTACTTCTGACATATTTGTTTAAATACACGTCCAGACATAACAGATTTCAGTAGTTATGTATCAGTCTACTGAAACAACGTGTGTGTGACGTGACACGTTCTCTGTGATGTTGTATCAGAGCTGTGTGCTGTCAGGCAGATGTGTTGAGGATGACATGTAGTTTCTGTGGTGTTGGTGTTTGACTCTCAGAGCTCCAGATTAAGTGATGACAGCCGGCTGTCTCGTGCCTCCAGATCAGACCTGCAGCCGGTGGGTGGCTCCGCTCTGCACGCTGTTTGATTTCTCATACCACTAACGGTCTGTGGTGTCACTTCTGTCTAAAGCTTTGTTAATTAACAAAAGGAGTTGTAATTCCAGCTGCTTGCGACTTGTGAAACTTTGAACTGTTTTTATTGAAACAACCTTTTTACTGAGGCATGTAAATATTTTGTTCTAATCAAGCTGAAAGAACAAACAAGGTGCATGGATTTTGTCTTCCTCATTCTCATTGTAGGGGAGTCTTTGTTCCCAAACATGTCACAGTGGAGTCAGTGTGTGACATGTACTGACAGGCATTTTGGATAGTTGCCTTGTTGTTATGTGTATTCAAAACAAGTCTGATGACTGTGCACTATTGGAGTTTTCCTGCGAAGCACCTGTTGGACAGCATGGGGTTTCATAACCAAAATTGTGAAGGCTTGACTTTAGGTTCAAATACAAGGTACAAAAGTAACAGAACACTGTCACAAAATAGCAGATAAATTGGTTTGTGCATGTGTGTGATCTGCTGTTGACTTGCAAGTGCAAATTGCACTTTTGGCGACAGATTACAAATTATGTTTCTGAACTTCCTGTCCCTTTCCCTCATTCCCACTCGATGCTTTCGCTTCCTTATTCCCTTTCCTCATTTCAGGCCTCATATGCTTCCTCTGACCTGTACAACCTCAACGGTCTGTCCTCTTCCAGAAACACTGGTTCAGCTTTCAATGGTTACCAGGTCTGTATACAGACAAGTGCTACCTGACCCTACAGCTCTCTGTGGAGAGAGACAATCGAAAAGAGAATTGCTCATGCTTTCACAACCTGTTCCATCTGCAGCCTTGTAAACCTCATTCTTACCCCCAACTTCATCCTGTGTTGCAGTTCTACGGGTCACTCAGTCAGATCACCAAGCAGATCTATCGTAGGGTTGGTTCCAGTCATTTCCAGCTTACCTTTATCTACTCTAATCTCCACGCAGTGATAAATGACACCTTTTATTCTCTCACAACAGCTTTCTAAAGAACACCTGATACTGACCTTGTTTGTCTTAGAGGCAAAGTTCGATCAAAAATAAAACTTCTGTCATTATCTACTTATGCTCAAGCTGATGGGGTGAGTAGATAATGGCTGAATTCTTATTTTTGGGTGAACTGTTCCTTTAAGAGCAAAATATTTGATTATTACATCGAGGTCCTCCAGTTAAATGTGTTCTCACCTTTGAAAGTCACTGTGCAGTTCTGAATGGAGCCACACTTTGGCATTACAGGCACCTTTAAGTAGAAAATCATGGCGTAAAAACACAGAAATATACTTAAGAAGTATGAGAATACTGCTACTATTTACACTGTGTGTGTGTCTGTGTATGTGCAGAGCTCCTTATATGAAGACAGTCTCCACAGTGCGTCACGGCGAGTCGTTAGTTCGACTTCTCAAGTAAGATTTTCTGTGAACTGTGGTTCTGTTGGTTTGACTCACCTGAGATGTGACCTGGTCATGTGTGGAAAGTGTTTTCTGCTCCCGGGTTGTTTAACTTTGCAGGATGATCAGACTAACAGTGACTGAGGGGAGTGAGTCAACAGTGTGTGAAGTTTGTATTTGTTTTCTTCTTACACAAACTATGCTGCTGCATGGGATGTATTTGGAATTTAACTTGATTTAATTAAGCTTGAGTCTAATTCAATTCACAGTCTTCCTCTCAGGAGAAGAATCACACAGCTGTTCAGTAGTCGGTATTGTGAAAAAAAACGCTTATGATGGAAGATATCATGATATTTGTAAATAATATTGGAGATCGGCCCAGACCTGGATTGTGATTTATTTATCTCCAGCATGCGTTTGCTACTCGTACTGTGTGATTGTGTGCATGTTGGTAAGTGTTTGCCTCCATGACAGAAGACAGAACCATGACGGTGTGTTTTCTCTGCAGCCTTTAGACTACACTAGTTATCGCAGCTCCGGTTCCAGAGTCTCCTCCAGGGCCAATTCGGCCCGCACCAGCCCAGTGGTGAGCCTTCACTCCCCAGACATCCTGCTACTAATCCCAGGGTTTAAATCACATTAGGCCTCTTGTATATGGTGCTCTGTAACTACAATGTTTGGTTTATGATTCACTGTTTGACATTAGAGGAATTTGGAAGTGTGCAAACATTGTTGATATAAGCAGGTATTTCCTGGTGGACCTGTACAACACAGTTATTGCAGGATGTCACTGTGCTGTTTTATAAGTGAGCCATGAATTGGAGCCCACTCCCTGATCGTGACTCAGGTTATGAAAGTCACATTTATGCCTGAAATGTAACGATGAAAGTCCACTGAGTGTTTGGTCGCCAGTCCAGTTCACTGAGCCACAGCACTGTCACTGATTGGAGCCATCTGTCACAAGCCTGAGGCAGCAAAGGGAGGTTTAGCTCGTCATTTATACAAAAAGCTGTTTTAAGGTATTATCTTTTCGATTTAGACGTCCATTCATTTATCTGTTGCCAGGTGAAGAAGCATTACTTACTTTTCTGCTGTATGATGTCAGTGATTGACAAAGAATCACCACAACGGAGAAATGTGTCACGTTACATGAAATTGTGGTGAAAGGATGCATTCATTCCTGTTTTGATGCTGGACAGACGCTTTGTTTCATACATGCAACAAGTATTTATTCAGAATCATGGTTTGTTTCCAGTGTTTTAACGGCTATTAATAAGAAAGATAGTCTCCATATAAAGAGATGAAGAACCCGAGGCATAGCAAGTGTATTTATGTAGCAGCATTGAGATATAAGGCATCTCAAAGTGTTTTACAGAATACATTACAAATATGACATTAAGAACATTTTATAATTATATGATAAAGACAATAAAACAAAATACAAGTGAGTACATAAAAATAGAACAGATGTTAAAAATGAATTAAGTAAATCAATAATCGCAGATTAAAAAGAAGATATGAATGTGATTATTTGAAACCGACAGCAAACTGAAATGTTTTGAAGACTGATTTAAGGTTACATGATGAGGTTTAAGAGTAAACTTGAATGATCTTTGATACCTGTTAATAATCATCTGCTCTCTCAACTTTACTGAATTTCTAACTGGCTGGTGTTTCTTTAAGTTTGACCAGATATTGAAGTGTTTGGCCTTTTTGCTGTTCTGTTTCGCCCCCTGGTGGTCGATGTAGGACAACTGCGGCTCTGTTGCCAGTTTTTTGAGGAGTGCGGCCAGCAGCAGTGGTCTCCCGCGGGACCTGGACGATGTTACTATTCCTGACTTTTCTGATGTGAGTCGCTCTGCACGTACAGGAGGCCGAGGCTGTGATGTGAGCCGAGTTCCTGCTCGGTTTTAAGTTTGGTTCCTTGCTTTACATGCACGTCATCCTACAAGGAGCGCTGATTACACTCTGTGCTTGTGTCAGAGTTTAATCTGTGTGTTGACTATAGAGACAACCAGTTTGTCTTGTGACAAGATTGTTTTTCATGTGTGTGGTGTTTTATTGATACTGATGATCTGTAGTTGAATGGACGGCTGCCTCGGATGAATTTTTGGTGATTTTATTTTCTGAAGGAGTTTCAATTCCTTCTATACCAATTATCTGCATGGTGTTTCATATCACGATAAACTTGTGCATTACTTTGTTCATGAGTTGAAAGCTGGTTGAAGTTCTCGGAAGTATTGTTTTGGCTGTTGCTCATAAGCTTCTGTCAGGATAAATCTTCTTATAAGTGCTGAGCTGACTTCCTTCCTTCCTCCGTCAGTTGGTCCTCTTGGCCGCTTCATCATCCTTTGTTTGTTCTGACTGTATTTTATTTGTCTCAACAGGTGGAGGACAGAGATTATCTTGAGAAGGTGAGTTAGTCAGCTCAACAAATGCTGATATCTACTCTGCAAGTACCAGTTGATGCCAAAGAGTACTAATAAACATTTCTTCCTCAGGGGTCTCGAGCAGCTTCAGCCTTAACAGCAGGGACCCTCACATCTTTAGGCGGGTCTTCCTCGCGGAGAGGAAGCGGCGAGACGGCTATAACTGTAGATGCAGAAACTTCTATACGAGAAATCAAGGTACTGCTGAAAGAGAGGACATTTTCCTTGTCGTTTTAAGGTATCATACAGGGTTGATTGATCATTTTGATAAAATCATTGTGAAAACAATAATTTATGTTGCACATCACTCAGAAATCACCCAAAATCAGGTTGCCCCTTCAGAATTCACAAAATTTTGAATGTTTGATACATTTGGATAACAAAAAATGTTTTCTGCAGAAACATTTGTCTTCAGGCACTATTCATTACTGACGTCCGTCATTAAAACACAAGTTTCAGGGTCTAGAAAAAAATCGATCACACTTTTTTATAAGTAAAAAGATTAAATGCAACAAACAGAATAAATGTTTCTGTGAAGGTCCGTGCTGTCATGCCATTTCCATTCTTTCTGCAAACACTTGTGTCGCTCTTCTCATTGCCCGCTCACCAAACTTTCTGCTTTTCTGATGCTGATGTCACGCTGCGCTTCTGTGCTCACTGCTGCTGCTGCTTCACTCCTCACCAGGAAATTCATGAACTGAAGGATCAGATTCAAGATGTGGAACTCAAGTACACGCAGAACCTAAAAGAAGCCAAGGTATCAGCCTGAGACCCTCACAGACAGAACCCCCAACTCCAGACTCACTATTTACTAATATGTTTGGTGTTTCTTACTGACTGGTTATTTTCCACTTACTACTCATAGTGGGTGAAGTGTGCAATAATAGGTGCAACCTGTTCACTAATCATACCTGCAAACTCGTGTGTGCGAGAGGCATGGGTCAGGTGTTGGTAAACATAATGACCGGCCACTGCTGTCAACGTTATTTGTGCCTCTGATGTCTTTATGTCACTCCGCAAGTAGTGCATTCATTTGTCACGACGGAGCTTCATTGAAAGCAGAGCTCCACCGCGCTGAATCACTGGAGACTGATTTAGGGACCGTCATTAAATTACTTAAATATATTAGTACAAAATAATTGCAGTATTTTCGATATCTTCCATGTCATGTGACCAAGTGACTCCAAACCAGCAGCAGATTGTGTTATTAAACTGGATGAATGAGTCACACCTATTTTTATTGTATTTTAGTGCTTCCTCTATTTTATATGAATATTAATATGCAGAAATTATGATTTTTTTCTCATGTGGCCCACTGACTTCTGAAATAGATTCTGTTTCCATAAGAAATGTATAATAATAAAGAAAATAATGGTAAAAAAGTTACCTAATGCTCAAGAGGTTAACATATTTTCAAGCAGCAATGTCAACTTCTACACTATCACACGTCTTAGATTCTGATTCTGAAAATGAAATATTTTTCAAAACTCTCTCCTGTAGTCACCATTTAAAGGGTTATTTTCCAAAATTGGGACTTGCATTGTCTTAGCTGAAGCCAATAACAGGACAAATACTGTCACCTTCTTTACTCTGAGTTTGCAGGTCTGCTAATATATTATCCAAATAGTTGCGATTCCTTTTGCCTGACAGATCAATAAACCAACTCATAATCTGACAACAAATCTGTCCATGGGGTATTTTGGGAGCAGTAATGGCACTCTAGACTCAACACAAATATAATTTTGTGACTTATTTTTCTTTCATTTTCAGCTGGGCTGATGTTTTCTATCTTGTGTGTAAACTTCTAAACCAGCGATCTAAGCTGCATGTGCATGTTGCTGTTCTTCATTTTAATGTGTGCGTGTTTTTGTTGGTCTGCACTTCTTTACTTGAAGTCAACCAGGACTTGCATTGTCTGAATTCTCTGCCAGCTGTTCACGTCACCCCAAACATAAAGTTTAATCAAACCATTTGAGAGGAAGCCTCAGCTGCTGAGCCCCAGCACCTGTTATATTCTTACAGTCTGTTTATGTGATGACTTCAGGATGCGTTAGCAGAAGTGGAGGAGAAGTATCGTAAGGCCATGGTGTCCAACGCCCAGCTGGACAATGAGAAGAACAACCTGATGTACCAGGTGGACACACTCAAAGACTCACTCATGGAGCTGGAGGAGCTGCTGTCTGAGTCTCAGCGGGGATACGAGGAGAAAGTCAAGGTATGGCAGGCAGACAGACAGAGTGATAGTCTTTAAAACTGAGAATATTATAGAGCTAAGCTACATGTGATTTGTTTGACCTTCAAGTCAAGTTATATGTTGTCAAGCTGTCTCTTGTTCCTCACAGGAATTTGAAAGAGAGAAACATGCCCATAGTGTGCTTCAGTTCCAGTTCAACGAAATGAAAGAGACGCTAAAACAAAGTGAAGAGCTGCTAAATGTGAGTATTTGTGTGGAACAGGGTGCCTAAATGGATCAAAAAGACGGATATTAAGAAAAGAGACTGTTTGCCAGTAAGAAAGGTTGCATGTTTCATTTCACAGCTTTCTTTTCTGTTCACACACTGTATACTCGCATGCATTATGTTTCTCTTTGTTCTTCCTCTCTCTTCATCTCAAACTTTATCTCCTTTTCCTGCTGTTCAGGAGATCCGTCAGCTACGTTTGAAACAGGACGGTTTTACTAGAGAAATATCTGACCTGCAGGAGACGGTGGAATGGAAGGATAAAAAAATTGGGGTATGGCCGATGAGCCACAGCAGTTCTGTGTTTTATTATCATGTTCAGCTTTCAATTTTACTCACATTAATTCAGTGTCTTCTTTGCATGCAATTGAATGCCAACTTTCACTTCTTTTTACCTCTTGTACACATTTCTTTTGACTTTCTTTCACACTCTGCCACTTCTGGGCCCCGGTCAGGCCTTAGAGCGACAGAAAGAATACACAGATGCGATCCGAATTGAGCGAGATGAGCTCAGAGAAGAGGTGGTGACGCTCAAAGATATTCTGAAGGTACTCAGTCAGTGTGTGGGGTCTTATTTTAACCTGTTGTGGGAAGTCCTGGGGAGCAAAATTAAAAAACTCTGGTTCCTGATTTATTGAAGGTAGAAATTTGTGACATTTGTAACTATTTGTATAATCTATGGAGTTGAAGTTTGACTTTTTCTTTGTCTAGAAACATGGAATAGTACTGGGACCTGATCTAAACATCAATGGAGACATTGGCGTGGCAGAAGTTGATGGATCCCCCACTGCAGAACCTTCTTCGCAACCGGCTCCGGATTCACAGACAACCCCGACGGAGGGGAACAGCATGCTCGGTAAAACACACTGTGCAATAACAAACACTGCATGGCTTGGCATAAAAACTGTCTGAAGACCTTCACTCCAAAATGCTTCAGAGTGGTGATGGGACATAAAATTCATCAATCAAAAATCACAGGAAAATCAATGCTGAGCTTCTAGATAACACAAATGCATCTGAATACTTCGATTTTTAATATCTAATTTTGGAGTGAAGTGTTCAGTTCCCTGGTTGTGCTCCCATAACTGATTTGCACTGACCTGAAAGGATAAGTCTGGTGATATTCTATATTTTTTATGAGACTGAGAGTTCATCCTTTAACTTTGAAACAATCAGTGGCAAAATAACAATTCACAGCAACGTTAAATTGGTAGCTTTTTCTGTAGCTGTTGATCTCAACTTTTAAACAGGACCAAAGAAGAAATCTTTGAAACACTCATTTGCCTCTGAGCTTATCTAATACTTTCATCAATGAACATCAAACTCATGTGTCTACGCTGCTGGAAACTTGCAACAAGAAGCAGTCTTAGTAGATTTCTCCTTTTAACTAAAAAAATGTAAATGTATGCTGCACAAAAATTAGCCGATTTCTCTGAAGAAAAATGTAGAGAAACACCAGCGTTATCCTTTAAACATCTTGCTTACCTCTGATAACTAAGATTCCACTTACAAACTCGGCACACGCCTCACTTTGTCTTCACTACTCATGTGATGGCTTGTATCCGGTTTCCCTTGCAGCTTTTTCATCATTTCAGCTGCTGGCTGTTAGTTCTGAATCTCTACCAGCTGTGTTAGTGCAGATGATGCTGTTGTGCAAATGCTGTCAGGTCTCTTCAGGGTCGATGGTATAAAGCACCTAGTTATATTGCAAGGAACAGTTTGGATTATTACATTCTGTAATACTTCTGGTCCGCTGGCTTCAGGCTTCTTCTCTTGTCACATTGATGTTCTGGGGATCGAGATCTTCACTTCGATGTTCCTCCTGCCTTTCCTCATCTTCATCTCCCCCTTCTTGTGCTTCTCTGGGTCATCTGGACTCTGTGCTTCCCTTTCTGGCTACTGAATCAATCAGGTGTTCTGCCTTACCTTGACTTCTGCTGATGCATCGCCTTATCAAGATTTTTGAAAATGATATCTTAAGTCGACATTATTTGGCCCTCTATCACCGTCTGCTCTTCATGATCTCTCAGGCAACACAGAGGAAACTCAGTTGAGAAGTAGCGGAGAGGAAGAGGTGGATCCAGAGCAACATCAAGAAATGTTTGAGGAAGCCAAAGAGAATCTCTTGAGCTCTGATTCAATCTGTGATGTTGCTGGTGTGCCCGCACTGGAAACCCCTGAGGAACAAGAGCCAACAGAAGAACAGCAGGAGAACACAGAAGAAGACAATGTTGATGAAAGTGGCAGCAAGGACTTAAATGTGGACATTAAGGACAGTTCAATCAAAGAAGCTGCAGATATAATTGTTTGCAGCGCTGGGCTTCAAGCAGTAACAAGTTCTGATGAAAATGCTCCAGAAACAGAAACACCTGAGGGTGGAGATTTAGAGGAGACAAGTAACGTGGAGTTAGAGGAGACAGAAACCAGAAGCGGCAGTGTTGACACTCACAGTGATGACATTAAAGAGTCATGTAACAACATTTTAGAAGAGCAAGAAAACAATAAGGAAGCTGTTGAGGAAAGTCATTTGAGAAATGCAGAATCATGTCATCAGCAAAAAGTCACGCAAGATGTTAAGACAGAACCTGTTGAGTCAATCCCAGCTGTGTCAAACACAGAACCAGAGCAAGAGCCTGAGAATGCCGAAGAGGCAGAGAACGATGAGGCGGAGGAAGTATCAAGTAAATCTCAGCCTCAGGGTGCTGCTGCTTCAGGGAAAAAGAAAAGAAAGAAGAGGAGAGGGAAAAAGAAAGGAGGAGCAAACGAGGACAAGAACCAGCAAAAAGATGAAACAGATGTCAAAACAGGAAAAAGACATTGAAGCCGCTACAAGAGACAATGGGCAAACAACAGAACCTGCAAAATCTGACGTTGATGGTTCTGTAAATGAAACCCATGAGGAGTCGAGGGTGAATCAAGTAAAAACTGAGCAGGACAGGCAAGAAATTCAAGAGGTAGATGGAGTAGAAGCAGTGAAACCCACTGAAACCTTTTCTCACAGCGAAACTCTCAAAGAATCAAGATCTGATCATGTTACAGATGAGCACGACAAGGAACAAACTTCAGGCAATGTAGAAGTCGAACCTGTGACAACTACTGAAAGCTCCTCTCAGATTGAAATAAGAGTGGATCATGTTACAGATGAGCCAGACGAGGAACTAAGTTTGGAAACAGAAGCAGTTGAGGCTGTGGCACCCGTTGAAACCCTTGAGGAATCCAAAACAAATCTTAAAACAGATGTGCAAGACAATGAACAAACTTCAGAAGCTGAAACAGTAGAACAAATAGAGGCAGTGGCAACCAAGGAAGTCTTCTCTGACCTTGACACTCTTAAGGAATCCAGAACAGATCCTCAAAAAGACGAGCAAGATGAGGAGCAAAACTTAGAAACAGCGGACGTGGAATCTAAAACAAGTTTGGTTTCAGAGGCCAACCCCTGCAGTCATGATCTTAACTCTAACAGTGTAGAGAACTCTCAAATGGAAACCGACACCTCGACTAATGGGGATGTCGTCCATACTGAGTCCGAAATCGTTGATAGTGCAGAGAATGAAGTTGGGTCTGTTAATGAGATGAAATCTGAATGCACAGTTAGTGGAGAGGCAAACACAGAAGCTGAATCGCATGTTCCAAGCAATGATGACGTTGCTAATGATGAATCTGACTCTGCAAACAATTCAGAGATTAAAGATAACTCGTCTGTGTCTCTCCCTTCTATCGATGGCTTCACTGATGGTCTCAAGAGATTGTCTGGCTGGATATCTGCAGCCATGAACTTAGACAGCAACAGCACTTCCAACGAGGTTTCTGATAAAGATCCCGAGGAGGCAACTGAGACAGCCAAGGATGATGAAGAGGACGAAGCAGAGACTGAACAAGAATCAGTTCCTCTCAGTCACGACGAGCTTGACTTGATGGATTCTGAAGGCTTAGCTGAGCCCAACAGCTCCTCTCGTGAAGAAAAAAGTTGTGAGAGTGAATCACCGACGGAAGACACTGATGGAGAGCGTGCCATCGAGCAGGACCACTGCGCTGAAAAATCAGCTGTGGCAGAAGATCCAGAACATCAGAACAGTCAAAGTGATCAGAGTGAGACACTTCTTGAGCTGCATGAACCCAGTAAAGACAAATCTGAGGACAATGGTTCTTCTCTACCCATCCTGCAGGACAGTGATGAAGAGAAGCCCGACAGCTCCTCACGTAAAGAAAAAAGTAGCAACAGTGAATCACCAACAGAAAACACTGAAGCATTCGAGACTGAAAAGTGTCTAGAGACTGTAGCACAGGCCGAGCAACTGGATGATGCAGAAAGCCAGACATTACAGTGTGAGGATCAGATTGATGAACCACAAACTGAAGTGTCTTCAGAGACAGAAGATATCAAGGACCACTGCGCTGAAGAATCAGCTGTGGCAGACAATCCAGAACGTCTTAACAGTCAAAGTGATCAGAGCGAGACACTTCTGGAGCTGCATGAACCCCGCAAAGACGAGTCTGAGGATAATGGTTCTTCTCAACCCATCCTGCAGGACAGCGATGAAGAGGATGGTGAAGACGAGGAAGGGCAGTCTTTTGATTTTGATGACATGGATGTTGAGACGGCTATAGCAACGGTCTCAAAACAGGAAGATATTGAGGAGGGGGTTGAAGTCATGTCAGAGAGTTCAGGGCTGTGCCAAAGTAAAACTGTGTCAAATGAAAATACACAAGATGAGCCAGTTGCAAACAATGACGAGAAGTGTACGGTTGATGAGGGTAACCAGGATGATACACTAGATAAAGAGACAGATGCTGTGCCTGATGAGGAAGCCGTGTTTGAAAAGGGGGAAAATGTACATGAAAAGCAAAAAAGCACGCCTGAGGAAGAAGTAGTTGTAGCGGATGAGCCTGTAATAGAGGTAGGAAAGGTTGTAGAGTTGGGTGATGGTGCAGAGAACGATAACCAGGCAACAACTTTGCCTGTAGAGGAAGGATTGGATGCCATTAATCAGGAGTTACAGGGTGAAGATTTGGCTTTACCAAAGAGTTCAGATAAAGAGCAACCACAGACAAGGAAAGATTCGAAAAAGAACGGCAAGAAAGGCAAAACCAAGGGCAAAGAGGAGTGTAAAATGTCTTAGCTTATAGAAGGTAGATAATATAGATACAAATCACTAGATCTGCCCTTTAGCATTTGCTTCGCTGTTTACGAGGGGTGTCACAATTCTCAAAATCACACACAGATTCGACTCGATGGCTAGACATTTGTTGAAGCACTGACGGCTGCGCCACTGTTACACTTTCACATGTGGATCTGTAAAGATCATTTACACGATCTTCTAAAGCTGGGGGTATTTTTTACAACAGCGTGACTTCATCCTGTTGGCTTTTAGAACAGAGTTTGACAAGTTCAGATAATAAAGATTCCAGACTTCAACACAAATACCACCCTTCAGTGATTCAACAAGAAGCTACAAAACAAAGTTCGGTTTCTCAGATGTCTCCTAAGTAAACCCAAGAAAATCAATAGGGAATCTCCGAAAAAGAAAATGAACCCAACATCTCTGACGCTGTCAGACTGAGCGATGGTAAAAGTTGGTTGATCGTCTTCGTGCAGACGGGATCAGTGTCTGAAAGTGCAGCTGCGAGCTATTGGTGAGCTAGCTTTGCCCTTGTTTGTTTGTTGGCGTGCAAGTAGCCACATATAGAAAGAAAAAATGAACTGATCAATCACTGATCATTCTTTCGGATAATTGAAATTGAAAGCTCATTTTGGTTTTTGATTTAGAGTGGAAGTGGTGACGCCCCTCATGTTTACAAAGTGGTAGAACAAGTATGTGCAGACCTTTACAGCACCTTGAATCTTTTCCAATGAATATTGTTGTACTTATGTGTATTCCTCTAATTAATCCATATAAACAGTCCACGTCCAGATGTCACTGAGGTCACGTGTGCGAAAAAAAATCATTTGTGGAGAGATGAGAATGTAAACTGTTTGGTAACAGTGGATTTATACTGTTGGACAATACTGCACTTGCTATATTTTGTTATCGATGCACATTAATTACGCTGCTTGTGATGTCTCGTGGGTGATATCACTCTGGTATCATACAAGATGTTTTCTTGTTACAATTAAATGAACTCATTCATGTATTAATTTCATGTGTGTAGAATAAAAAAGAGAAATGTTATTTGCTAATTCTCATTAAGAATCCGGGGAACTAGCTTTGATATGTTCCAGCTGTAAAGATGACGGTTAAAAAAAATGGATGAAGACCCTGTTTCGGTTCTCAGGGAGGAATACGACTTTTGATGGACTTAAAACAAAGACTTTTTGATCTACGAGGAGACTGAATTCTAAAGCACAGAAAATGATAAATGTATGTTTGCATTTTGTGGCACTTGATGGCTGAGATGAACGTGGAGCTTCCACACTGAAATGCAAATAAATGCCCTTTAAAATGTTGATCTAAATGCATTTTTTGTTATTGATACAATGAAAAGCGAGATCCGAGCTTCATCCTTATGATCATATCTTTATAACGGAGTCGTAGTGTGAATGTGTTCCTACCAGCTGTGTGCTCCTGCGTTGACCCTCTCCTCCACAGTTTTGCATGCTAACCTCCCCCCTCACGCTCCATCACTCTCCCACGGATGCCTGCTCTGTTGCATGCATCAACCTCCCACCCTGACCCAGCCCCCCTCCCACCATCTCCTTGGCTCCTCCCACCCCTGGTATGTTAACTTCATTTTTTTCTCTTAAAGATGGAGCCTGTTGTTCGATAATTGTTGTGGGAATTGTTGATGTACGGTGGCCTTGTGGTGCATGACGTTCCATTTGAATTACTCACCAGAGATTCGGTTGCAGATGTCAAACGAGACGTTGTTGTCTTCACAAACGTTGTGCTTTATCTTCTCAGAGATTCGCCTGAGGAAACTGGTGGATGAGCGTGAGAAAATGATCGAGCAGGTGAGTCAGTGATGGTAATATTGACTTCAGATTACACTGTAGTCTCACAGTGAAGATGTATTTTATTTAAACTCCTTTAAAGACAATTTGAAAGTCTTCTGTCTTGATAGTTTTGTTATCGGATTAAGATGAGCTACATAAACAGGTGCAGTGGCGAACCCTGCAGTGAAACATGCTTCAAACAAATCCTCAGTGGAGACCTTGTAAATGTCAGATTATCATATGGAGAGCTTGTCATTTATCTTGTGTTGTGTTTTGGCTCCATCTACAGGTGAAGAAACTAAAGGCTCAGCTGGAACAGAGGACTCAGAAGAACGGCACGGAGAACAACTCAAGCCCTGATGGTGAAATCCTTGAAAACGGCACCGATCCAAACATCATAGAACTGCAGAGTGCGTTTCCATATGAATGAAAACGGACAAGAAGCTGCATTTTTCTACTTTTTTTCAACTAATATTTGCCTTTTCTAAATATTTTCCAGGAGACTCTAACAGACAAATAAGTGACTTGAAGTTCAAACTGGTGAAGGCGGAACAAGAAGTCACTGCTTTGGAACAAAACGTAAAGCTGACGAGAGTAATTATTTCAGAAAGTACTCAAAAATATGAAAACATCCTCACTTAAGAGCTCTATTTCTATATTTTCGGTTTCCAGGTGACCAGACTTGAAGGTCAGGTGGTGCGATACAAGTCTGCAGCAGAGAACGCAGAGAAGGTGGAGGACGAGCTGAAGGCGGAGAAACGGAAAATGCAGAGAGAGGTAGAGTTTCTCACGCAGTAAAAACAACAATTATAACATTCTTACAGGTTTTAATCGCCACACATTCTGTCTTCTTTCGATTCGATAGTTGCGATCAGCGCTGGACAAAGTCGACGAACTCGAGTCGAACAACAGCCACCTTTCCAAGAGACTAGAGAAGATGAAGTCAAGTCGTGGCATGGCACAGACTCCATAGGAACTCCACCACATATCAACTCCACCTTCTTTTATCCAGAACTGGCTGATCACTTGGAAAAGAGTCTTCCTGCATTCATGGGTTTCTCTCCCATCTGCCTGATAGCAAACGTAAGAAAAAGAACAAAAAAAGAAGAAGCTTAGTTATGATATCCACTGAAGCAACGTGCCATTTCTGTTTATTTTCTGTATGATGAGAAATCTTCGTAGCGTCGTGCACACACACCCAGACAGTTCATGAAGTGAGGGGGTGTTTGTGCACCTCATGGCTTTGGTTGAAGCTCTGCACTGCTGGAGGAGGGAATGGGCCACATGGAGGGACTGAAGTAAATGTTGCACTGCTGCCTCTCATCCAGACTCGAGATATTCACCCGCCTTGCTCACACGGAGGACAGAGAAACTGAAGAAACGGTCCCAGTGTCCACAGCCCAAGACTGTTAACCCTCATCGCTGAGAAGACATGAGTGCTTTGTGTGTGTGTCGTGAATGAAAGAGAAAAATGAAGTGTATTTTCTGACCCGTTTCATCATTTGCATCCAAAGCCAAACTATTTTTTAGAAATGTAAATGTTTGGGTGTGTTTGTCTCTTGTGGTAAACCTGAAGTTTTTACAGAGCGCCCCCAACGAAACCTCATCATCATCATAGTCAACAAGAAGTCACCAGCTTTCAGTCGTAGTTCCTTCAGCCTGTAACCGTCCGTCGACTGAGATCCCGTCACGTCTCCGAGCTTCTTTTTCTGCTTCACTGGTCGGCTCTGGTGCGCACACACACATTTTGATTTGCTGAGACTTGACTGGAGAAATGTGACGACGGGGACTCTAAGCAGTGTTAGCAGGAGATACTGAACACACTGGGGAGATGCTGCTGCTTCACTGTTTACAAAGCTTTAACATGTTTGTAAGGAAACATAAAGAACTGTCATCTTTGTGCAATAAAAGCTCAAATCATATTGGTATCTGCACAAGTGTAGTGTCGTCCTGGACTCGTCAGTCGGTGGCCACGAGAGGTTTTAATTGTTTCTCCACAGAATGTGCTTTATTTATGTAGTCTTTAAATGTTTCAGTCATCAGGAGGACAGAAGAAGAACTTGACAACTTCTGTGCATTTCACATTTTCTGAGACAATAATGTTCATCTGTCATCTGGAAATTCACGTCGGTGTTTTATTTATTTTTTAAAGTTTAAGACAAGTTTATCCAAACACGGTCTGTCATAATCACATTCAACTTCCAAGCTGAGATTCAGATGAACATAACAAAGCAGAAGGGCAAACAGGTGTTAAATCAGTTAATTCTCTGGACCCTCATCCAGGTTTGGTGAACTGACTTGTGGGTAACGTCACACTGCCGCAGTACGTCCTCTTCTGGATGCGCTGTATCATACGTCGTCCGTAAAAGTCCCGATAATCCGCTGGGAGTTCGTCCAGAGTGTGTAGCGCTCTCTCCAGCGCCTGAAGGGCTCGAGTCGCGGCCACAGGGTCTTTGTTACCGTACGGGTCTTTTTTGTCGTAGCTGTCTGCAGGTAGATGCCTCCAGAACACATTCACACCCACACCAAACTGCAGAGCCACGGTGTTGTGGAACCACAGAGCTGAGGACACAGAACGACTTTCAGTCAGGACTTGTGTGCTACAGTTTCCAGAGGTGGTGATATAAGAAGAAATGACGTGATGGTATGATGAAATATCTGTAGGTGGGACTGCAGGAAGATGTGGTTCATCTAAAAGGTTTTTGTCTCACCGGGGATAAAAAGCAGATCTCCAGGCTCCAGCACACACTCGTATCTCTTCGCCTTCACAAAGTCAGGAAACCGCTTCAGGTCCGGGGAGTCGATGTCCACGACCTCTGATTTATCACCTGATGGGTTCAATTTACAGTCAAAGAGAATATTATTCCAGGCTGGTAGAAGACAGATCAGTTAATATCAGAGTTTGATATGGAAGTGAAAGTGGCTGACTGAATACTTTTTGAAGATTCAAGCAAACAAGCAGCTGCTCACCTGACAGGTAGAGGTGCAATGCATCCTGGGGGCTGTAGAGAACAACTCTCTTCGTCCCCGTCACCTGAGCCAGCAGGTTATCCATCACCTGAAGGAATAAAGACAAGGGAGAGCTGTTTAAGTCTACTGCAAACAATTAAAAGGAACCGTCCACCCAAAAATGAAAACTCAGTCATTTTCTTGATGTAAAGTCTGGTGAAGTTTCGTCGTCCACAAAACATTTCTGGAGCTTTACAGCAAAACAGCGTTGTAGCATTCTCCTAAACAACTGAAGTAGATGGAAATGTGTTTTAAAATGTTAACAATACAACCACAAACGACATAAAATGGCTCCATACAGCTCGTACAGTATAATCCAAGACTCTGGAAGCCCTGAGATTGTACATGATTTAGAAAAAGTGCTTATTGACACCCTAAAGACATTTACCCACTTCATTCAGGGTGCACGCTAACACTTTTAGCTTATCAGCTTCAGTGAAGTTTTTTGGCTTACAGAAGGATGTAAATAACCACTTTTTTAGAAACTATTTTATATCGAGGCTCCCAGAGACATGGATTATGTTGGACGAGCTGTATGGAGCCATTTTATGTTTGTTTTAGTTGTTTTTTAACATTTTAAAACAAGTCTTCAGTTCTACAGTTCTTTATGAGAATGCAGCAACATCTTTTGGTGAACTGTTCCTTTATTTTTAATAGATTAATTTATCTGTAATATACTTATCTTGAAGATGTTAAAACAAAGAAAACAAACAAATGAAAACTTTTTAAAAAAATAGGCCAAGAAAAAAATGAAAATGGAAAAAAAAAAGTAAACTGATAAAAACAAACTCAACTGAAAGTGTCAATAACCATCTTTTATCTTCATGACTCTAAAGCTGCTCATCACACAGACTGGAACGATTTCAAATTAAACGGTTAATAACTTCAGCAAATTATCCTCCAAACAAAATCTACTTGAGACTCATATTAGTACATAATGAGGGAGAAACACCACCTACAGCAGAACAGGTCTGAGGTCAGTGTTTCACTCAGTGAGACCGACAGGTGACAAGAACAAAGACAACCTGAACATGTAAACAAACTAAATGCAGAACACTGACGTCGTAGTGCGTCCACAGCTGCAGACCACAGGAGCTGATGCGGAACACACTGGAGAAAAACTGATCCGCTGTGAAGAACTGCGGGATGTGAAAGTCCTCGGCCAGGACGGGGAACTGTTTGCTCAGATCAGCAGGTTCCTGTCGGAGAGACGAATGGTTTGGTTAAGAACCTCTGCAGAGTCAGACTGGAGATCTCTTCCTTCACTTTTTTATCTTTCTACCTTTCTCACGTCCTCTCCGAGTGACCGAAGATAATAACTCTCATCCTAAAATAAGACAAAGGACTTTGTGTCATTAACAGATAAACATATTGGATAAAAACAAAAGTAGATTTTATGTCCTTGTTTTATGATCGCTACCTCACAGAGGAAGAAGTCAGAGTGTTTCTTTTCAGATGCCCTTTTCACAAACTCATTAAAAGGCAGAGTCCTGTGGATTAAGAGGTGCAGCTGATAAATCTGCAGAGAGAGAATTGTTTTGTGTGTGTGTCGATGTGTTTGTGAGAGAGAGCTCACTTGTACGCAAAGTTTTTGTGGAGAAAGTCCATCTGCGGCACGGTGGACACGTGGATCTTCACCTCCTTGTCTCCACCTTTCTGTCCAAGATATTCAACCGTCCACTTCTGCAGGCAGGGACCGAGAGAGACGCCTCTCAGCACGGCCGGTCTGCGCTGGAAAATGATCACATTTCATCACTTAAAGGGAGAAAATTAGATTCAGTTTACACATCTGGGGAGAAACTCTCAGGCTGTTACAACAGTTGTTCAATGTCAGCTGCAAACTGAGGTCACACATTCTAAAAGATGTGTCAGTTTACCAGACTGGAATAGTCTAATGACTCATGGAGACTTAAAGTCAGCATATCTTGAGTATTATAAGGGTTTTCTTTTACCATTGTAAGGTTTAGACTCACCCAATTAAATGTATATCAATGCAAAGAGCATTGAGAGCATAAATGACAGATCTGATGGTTGAAGTTAGTCCACAGCAAACTTCTTTAGCAGGATTCGTGGGTGCTGATTGTGTATAATCTTCTCATCGAATCATCTTTTCATGTACAGATATGGTAGCAATAATGGTATAAATTTAAGTGAAATGAGAACATCTTTTTAATTGAATAACAAAAGATTTGCTTGGGGGAAGACCCTCAACCTGATTCTTCTGGTCTACAAACATAGCCTGAAGTAAACCTTCAAGACACTAAACTAAGTGGAAGCTTTATTAAGCATTAAAATCAATTTAACAGCACTTCAAATTGTATTTAATGTTAAGTTCAGTCTTTAAAACGGACAGTTTGATCAAACTAACAAGTCAATGCTTAAACATATTCAGTTTACAGAGATCTTAAACAGAGAAAAGCAGAAAATCCTCCCATTATCATCAGCTGCTTAAAATGTCAAATTTCTAGCAGCAGTCTGGTGCAGTTGGTACTGTAGCGACCAGCAACTGCAAACATGGGGACCAACACTTGTTGTCAGGTGACAAAGTAATCTTACCTGCGGATAAATATCACGCAGAAAGACTTCCTTGTCCACTTCTGTGAATATCGGCACCGCTACTTTCTCCTGAAGCTCCATTTAACATGATTTACTTCAGATATTCACCTGCAACACAAGTAAACAGCTCTGACCGGTCCGGGTGTCACATTGTAAGTGTTCCCCGTAGAAACAAAAAAACACGAAGTGAAAGTCGACTGTAAAAAAGAAAAACAATGCGGATGATAAATTCATTAAACCATCACCAATTTTAAAATCAGGATTCAATGGTAAATACTAAAATATATACTATGTATTTATTATTTTGTGGAGTTATTATCTTTATTTTTAAAATTCGCGATTTGTTCCTCACCGGACGATACAAGTGCACGGACAGGAAAACTTCCGAGGGAACAAAGATGGCGCTGCCCATGTTAAGAGGTTGTTACAGAGTGCCATCAACATTAAGCTTCACTCGCTTGTTTTTCAGTGAAGGTATTATCCAGAGCCGCTGCGCTAAAACGCGGCTACCGTCTTCATCTCATGCCGCTGTGACAGCAGCGGTCCGCCCGTACAGTTCCGACCCGGGCGGGCAGAAGCAGCACCAGAAGATGATGGTGCTCGGCATCCCGAACCCTTTCATTTTGTTCCGCACCAAAATATACTTCTTCCTGATCAGAGCTTACTTTGACAAGGAGTTCAGCATTCAGGAGTTCACGGAGGGAGCGAAGCAGGTGTGTGAATACCTAAATATCTGTAGGAGGTGTTGTTAGCTAGCGACAACTTCAGCTGCTAATGGATTTAACGTTATTTATTTACACTATGGTTTCTGTTTGTGTCAAACTTAGTCACGTGTTACCAGTCAGATATTGTTGTATGAGGATGTTGCATCAGAGCCAAAGTAGCACTTTATTAAATTAATTTGTTTTCTACCTGCAATCTGACAGAGAAGTCACAGAATAAGATGATTATTTGCCCCCGATAATCAGCCAGGACAGATAATCAGTCAACACTTATTACAGATTAATCTGATGCATGTCTTTACTCTAATAATCAACTGATGTTTGATTTTTAAAAGTGCTGAAAATAGAAATAAATATTGTCATAGTTACTCAGAAGCTTCATAACACTTCTTGTGTCCAACCAACAAACCAAACGTGACAAAATTATTTAAAATATACTTAAATAACGTGGCCCAGCAGCTCAGCTGGTTTAGCACACAACCCTCGTCCAGTTTGAAAGTCAAATAAAGTCCAAGAAAACTCAGATTTGTACCTGAGGACATGTAGTTGGAATGTGCTGGTTGCTGAGGATTTGATCCCTCTCGCAGGCCTTCTGTCATGTTTCCAGGCTGCTGTCACAGTGTCAGTTTGAAGCTTTGGAAGGACTCGTGGCTGAAGACGTGAGTACCGGAACCCAGAATGTCACATTATACATTATGTTAGTACAGATTCACTACAGGTCTCAAATTCACTCAAAGTTCCACACACAATACTGATTCTATACAATATCCATTTATGGAAGAAACCAATAACTGAAAAGATGAATTGATCACACACATCAGAATCTGATACATTTGTACATCAACTAATTAAGAAATCAATCAACCGTATTGATCGTAAACATGAAAATAAAAACCGGAGTAACCTTTCTGCTCACGTTATGATTTATCTCTTGTTCATCTCCTTGCAGTTGATTGCAAAGCTGCAAGAAAAGTGCAACCTGCTGCCGTCGAGCCACAAGAAAGCGCTCTCTGCAGACTTCGATGAGATCATGTACACAACAACGGGAGACGTGGGAATCTACTACGACGATAACGGTCAGCATCAAGCGTTAACCCCCCGAAATGTTCAAGATTAAGCCTACTGATTTCATTCTGTTTGTCCTTTTCCCATTTAAAGACAAATATCAACAATCTGTTGATCCTGCTAACAAGTATTATGTGTATCTTCAGCCTGATAAATCTTCTTCCTCTGCTTCATATAACTGACACACTGCTGTAAATACACACTAGAGAACCAAACGTGGATCGATTCGCTGCTGAAAATAGTCCCCAACAAATACCGTGTTTACTGCGACAGTTTCAGCGTCTTGTTGTTTTGGTTGTCTCTATAGAAGTGCAAATTATTGAGCAGTTTGTTAACGATCAGACAGACATGTGATGTGTTACAGAACGGACTGAGTGTGTATACCTGCAGCTTTAATAAGTGTCTTATTGTGTGTCATCGTTCCAGGGAGAAAGTTTGTCAGTATTCTGATGCGTTTCTGGTATCTGACGAGCGCTCGTATTCCTGAAGATGGTTTAAAGGGAACACGCGTCTTCCAGGTGTCCTTCGGTTCAGAGGAAAAACCAGAAACTAAGACGCTGCTAACTGCAAACTATGAGTGAGTACATGACACTTAAAGTGTAACGACTTGTGCTTATAAAGTACTTACTTTCTTTTTTCCTGATCTTTCTTTCTGGCTTTCTTCCAGATTCCAAAGGGAGTTTACTCAGGGAGTAGCTCCAGACTGGACCATTACGAGGATAGAGCACTCCAGGCTTTTGGATTAAGGTGCTGTTGTTCCTGTGGAAACTAGTCAAGACTCAAAATTCTCCCCAGTATTTTCTTTGATTAAAACGAAGAAAATTGTCTCAAGATGATCCACAGAGGGGAAACCAAGATGCATCTCCTCACTGGGACGTCAGAGGAAAAACACCAAGACACACCTGGATTCATCTGCTGGTCACTGTAGAAGAGACACATGAGCCAAACACACATTCTCATAATTACTGTCCAGATCTGTCTGCAGTTTGTCTTTGTTTGTTATCATTTTGCTCATCATTGCTGACATTCCCCAATAAATCAGTGATCAAATTTGACAAGGTTTGTGAACTCCTCCTCTTGCAGTTTTGTACATTCAGGATTGGGGCTGGAATAATTAACAGATTTCGATTAATTTATAGCCTTATTTTAATGATTGCAACAACATATGGCTTCCTATGTATAATTTTATTTGGCACCTGTTCTGTCAGCTTCTCCCACCTATGGATTTGAAAGGACTAATTATTGTCTGATACTGACTGTTTGGTATGACGATGCTGCAATTCAATGTGACAGATTTGTTTCCTGACAAAAAATAAATATGTTTTTTTGAAACTTAATCTGTTGCAGGTATCTGACAGGGAAGTACATGCAGTATATGTACCGTTTGTGTGAACATGTGTTTGCAAAGGCTAAAAAGGCAGCTCGATGCAGCTGCAGCAGACTTATGATTGTTTTATTAAAGAACTGAAAAATCAAGAATGTGCCACTTATTTCCCAGAGTATTTCCTAGTAGACAGACCACTGAATTGGCTACAAACCCCTGGTGACAACGGTATATTTCCTTCATATATACCGAGACAGGATGATTGCACAGACAGTGGGACTTTATTTTACTCTGGCTGCACAGTCATTCCAAATATATTTATATGTCACACATGTCATGAAGATTAAAAAGACAAAGCTCATTATTCCATAATACACGTGTGTGGGGAGAAGTTGCGTTTGAAAGCGATTTTCCATGAGTCCAGGGCTTGTAAATAAAAGCATGTAGTAGAAATAAATATATATAAAGCTAAGAGTCAGGACATAAATACTGAGTGACATATAATAACATGCATATATAAATTTACATGCTGATCGTAACGGAATAACAGAATATGTAATTAGATTACAGACACATCCAGCAAAAAGGGGATTTCTTACACGATTATAATTTCAAACTCAAGAATGATATAGCAGTCTGTAACCATGTGCATGACATCACTCCAGGAGTCTCACATCACTCTGCACTGTAAAATCTAATATAATCTGATTCAATAAATCTATTTCTTAAAGGTAAACCAAATGTAATAAATCCTGAGAACATTTAGTGCTTTACACACAAGTAATATGATTTTAAAGTCTATCTTTTGACACACATGGAGTCAGTGCAGTGATTTAAATAACATATTAAACCAGAACTGAGACAAACACACTGAATACATTCTGTGTAGCTACACTGAGGCTGCATATTGTGTGTTAAACCACTTTAGCTGCTCAGAATGACCTTCTAGATGCTGACATACTAACATACTGAGACATTACTAACACAACATGGAGCCTGTTAGCTAACTGTGCTGTACTCTGATATTCAGCTCTAACGATGTTATTAACTCGTTAATAACTTAATAACTCGTTAATAACTCGTTATTAACAAGCTAACATTACACAGCACGCGGCGTCATGCTAACACTCTCCCACAGACACACACGTTAGCTAACATGCAAACCTGTCTGTAAAAACACAACGATTAAATGACTCAGATGTCTTTATAAGCTCGTTATTTTGTCTGTACCAGTTCTGACAGTTAGTGGTGTGAGCTGAGGCAGAACCTGTAAACTCGCTGGACTAAAAAGCTTTTTGGATCAATTCCAGGTCCAGTTTTCTTTATTATTTTCGTAAGTAATCAGTTTTTAAAAGATTTCTTTGAGATTTAAAACAAACAATAAAACCTCACCTGAGGCAAGTTTACTGATGAACAGTAGCACCATTCAGACACGAGGTCATTCTAACTGCTTTATATAAATACACATCACAAATAACAAAATGTTTGTTTTAAAATGTAAAATTTATTAATTCAGTTTGTGAATCCAGATATTTATTTGTCTTCTGCAATTTAAAAAATGAATATTTTAAACTTTTTTAATTTGAACTATTTATCGATGGATTAACATTTTCTTTTATAATTCCTCATTTTATTACACATTAAAACATGAAATAATGACACATTTATTATAATATTGAAAACTTTGTAATTAAGTCTATTTTAGACAAATAATTTATTATATTAATGCCTATATTTATTGCGCAGTTAGTTAAATGCTTTATTACTATTTTCGGTGACACTTGTGGTCTGTCTGTGACAGAGAGACAAAACCCTCAGTCGTACTCATTAACTTCAAAATACTAATTAAAAACAAAGATGGCAACATTAATATTTGAGGAATTTCCGCCTTAATGAATGAAAGAATGTTTGTGAGTTTGTTTAATTAAAGAAAATACCTCCTGCTCCTGATTGCGAGCAGCACAACATTTCCTACTGATCTGACAGAAAACATTAGAAAACACCAGGCTTGTAAAATAAGTTTGACTCATTTAATGCTTCATCACAGATGGACAGAAACCAAAGCAGTCTATGTTGTTGAGGATGTTCAGGAGTCTCACAGTCTGAGGACAGAAGCTACGTCAGCAGTTCCTACTGGTTCTGTTAGTCTGTTCAGTATTCTTTGAGCTCTGAGCAGACACCTCACCTCTCCTCTGTCACTGATGCTCTGTGGATGGATGGATCACCCGCTGCAGAGCCTTCCTGTCCTGGGCCGAGCACCAACCAGACAACATGTCAGTCCACAAAAGTTGATGACAGGAAATCAGGATTCAGTTCAGGAAACCGTCATCCAGCTCGTCCTCAGCAGCCGGTTCCTCTGCCCACACTTTCAGCTCCTGGCTGCTCTCATTCTGGAGAAACCAACAGTGACCATCAGCACTCTGCAGATATATCAGCCATGTTTGATCCCCCTCGTAAAGTACAGGTGAAAGATACTCACACTTTCCCTTCAGGCTCCTGTGGCGGCTCGTCTCCATTGTTTCGCTCGTCTTGTTCGTCTTGGTGATTCGTCCTTTCAACCGTCCGTCACCTGCAAGATGAGAAAGAAGAGCAGTGGTAGTTTCACGCCTCTTTGTGCAGGTTTTGTGTCAATTTGTGAACGTTGTAGAGATTAAGTGTGTCATTATGGAGGTTTGGCGGGTATTTCTGGAGGGTTTTTGTGTCATTGTGGGTTTTTTGTGTCATTGTGAAGGTTTTGTGTGTATTTGTTGAGGTTTTGTGTGTTATTGTGGAGGTTTTGTGTGTTATTATGGAGGGTTTTTGTGTCATTGTGGGTTTTTGTGTCATTGTAGAGGTTTTGTGTATTTGTGGCGATTTTGTGTGTTATTGTGGAGGTTTTTTGTGTTATTGTGAAGGGTTTTTGTGTCATTGTGGAGATTTTGTGTGTTATTGTGGAGGGTTTTTGTGTTATTGTGGAGGTTTTGTGTGTTATTGTGGAGGTTTTGTGTATTTGTGGAGATTTTGTGTGTCATTGTGGAGGTTTTGTGTGTTATTGTGGAGGTTTTGTGTATTTGTGGAGATTTTGTGTGTCATTGTGGAGGTTTTGTGAGTATTTATGGTAGTTTTTAGTGAATCTGTGAAGTTTTGCGGGGTTTTGTGTGTATTTAAGGTTATTTTGTGTGTCATTGTGAAGATTTTTAGTCTTTTTTGGGAGGTTTTGAGTGTATCTATAGGAAGCATTAACATGTGTAGACACTGAGAGCCTCAACATTAGAACCAGTGACAGGTGAAATAAATAACATGGATCATTGTGTTCCAATGCCATGTTCGGGTGTGAAACCATGAGTCCTAGCATTCATGTGGACGTCTCTTTGACAAACAGCAGTGACCCAAACACAGCTGCAGACCGAGTACACCCCCTCATGGCAGCAGCACTCCTTGATGGCAGTGCCCCCCCAGCAGGACAAAGCGCCTGCAACCCTGCAAAAACTGCTCAGGAACGACCCGAGGAATGTGGGAAAGAGCTCAAGGTGTCAACCTGGCCTCCAGATTCCTCAGATCTCAATCTAGCTGAGCTTCCACTGGATGCAGTCTGAGCCAAGAACGATCCACGGGGGCCCCAACATGGATGGGAGTTGGTTCTGACGCATCCAACAGATGCTCAACTGGATTGGGATCTGGAGAATGAGGAGGATAGTTTGACACCTCGGGTTCTTTGCCATGAGGGGGTGTCGTTGGTCTGAATGGTGTTTGGGTGGGTGGTGTTTGTCAAAGAGGCTCCACAGAAATGACAGAACTCAAAGTTTCCCAGCAGAACATTTGATTGAAACAAGATGATCAATGCTCATTTCATTAGTCAGTTGTTTTAATGTTTCTGCTGAACAGTGAAGATATACATGTTAAATACTTTTCATATTTTGCATAAATTGATTTTTTAACTAAGTTATTATTATTATCATTATTATTAATATCATTATCATTAAATATTTGCTGATCAAACATGATGTATTATTATAGATTAAGTTAATGAGCACTAAAAGCAGAAAGTGAGACAAGTCAGTGTCCTGCATTTTGCAGGAAAATTATTAATCAATTGATTAATTGCGTGATGTCGGTATACTCATAAAGCAATTCTGTTGAAAGACAGATTATTTTTGAGTCTCATGCTCAGGTTGTCAAAAAACGCACTTTGTGGGCTATTAACAGGACTCATAGAGAGTCGAGTTAACAGTGAGAAGATGCATTTTCAAATACATTTTATTTCAAGATATATTTTTACATATATTTTTTGTGTTTATCTGCTGTAAAAACACTCCTTGAATCCTGTGGGTTTTGAGGTGGGGCCTAAGTCAGCTCTGGTTAGTTGGTTCACACAAGCCTGATAACCATGTTTGCCTGGCAGACTATTAACAACTGGATCGCTGTTACTGAACTTTTGTGGTGAGAACTCCACGGTGGTGAACTGGTTGTCATAGCTTACTGCACTCAACATTGTTTTGTTAACACTGTTAGCCTTTATACCTTGATTTCTCTCCAGCAAAACAACTTTCAAGGCTTCATAAAGCGTATCAAGCACTTTCTGAACGCACATTTGCAAGCTGGAGTGGAGATGTAGCTGAACTGAAAAAAAACCTTCAATACACTCAGAAGGACACAGACAAACTAACAACCGCTCAAGCTGGCTAAAGCTATTAGTTCGAAAGACAACAACCTCAAAGGCTTCATACAGTGCATCAAGTACTCTCTGAGCGCACATTTGCATGCTGGAGTGGAGATGTACCTGAACTGAGAAAAAAACCTTCAATACAGTCACAAGGACGCTGACAAACAAACAACTGCTCAAGCTGTTTGTAGCTATCAGTTCACTACCATAAACATGACCTCAACAACTGTTTCCAAAACGAAAAATGTCACCACAGCACAATCGGATCCTTATTAGTGGTCTGCTGAGCAGTGAGGCCGAGGGCCCTGTAACAGCTTTGTAATGATCTCTGCATGGTGTTATCATGCAGGATGCTGTTGCACTGAGTTGCAAAGAAAATGAATTCCTGCAATTGTTTTTCATTTTGTTTAATCACAGAGGTTCAACATTATCTTCAAGCAAAGGCATCGCATTACCATGCTCACTGAGGTCGCATGTGAATCTCGTCATGGACATGAGGGCAGAGAACAGAGCTGCATATGGCGTCAGGCTAGCTTCTACCGTGGCCCTGAGCATGTCCCTAGCCAGGCCGAGGCCCAAGCTAAACACGACCACTATGTGCTCGCTTCTACCAACCATAGGTTTGTATCATCAGACAGGGACCTGCTATAGGTATGTCACCACGTACAGGGACCTTTAAGTTGGCGGGATGGCACGAGGGCTCGTAGGATACGCTATTACCAATACCTGCAGTTGATCAATGGCCTGACTGGCTGCCATTCATGGAAACCACAGCTATCAGCTCTGATGGACAGCACTCAGGCATTTGCCATTGAAGATAGCTGAAGTCCGATCAAGTTAACCTGTAACTTACAATGATAACACCAGGTTTGCTTGGCAGACCACTAACAAGTGGATTGCCTTTACGGAACTTTTGTCCCTAGAAAGCTCTATACCACGAGGTCTCCAAATCAACACATCTCCGCTTAGTTTTGCTGTAGATGTAGCTCTCAATGCGCTTCACTCCCACCATTAATAACAACGCCAATGTTAACACCGGGGCCTGCTCAACATAGTTCATACACTCAGAAGGACGTAGACAAACTAACAACCGTTCAAGACGTTTGTAGCTATCAGTTCATTGCACTTCTACCTAAACATGACCTCAACAACTGTTTCCAAAACGAAAAATGTCACCACAGCACAATCGGATCCTTATTAGTGGTCTGCTGGGCAGTGAGGCCGAGGGCCCTGTAACAGCTTTGTAATGATCTCTGCATGGTGTTATCATGCAGGATGCTGTTGCACTGAGTTGCAAAGAAAATGAATACCTGCAATTATTTTCATTTTGTTTTATCACAGAGGTTCAACATTATCTTCAAGCAAAGGCATCGCATTACCATGCTCACTGAGGTCACATGTGAATCTCGTCATGGACATGAGGGCAGAGAACAGAGCTGCATATGGCGTCAGGCTAGCTTCTACCGTGGCCCTGAGCATGTCCCTAGCCAGGCCGAGGCCCAAGCTAAACACGACCACTATGTGCTCGCTTCTACCAACCATAGGTTTGTATCATCGTACAGGGACCTTTAAGTTGACGGGATGGCACAAGGGCTCGTAGGATACGCTATTACCAATACCTGCAGTTGATCAATGGCCTGACTGGCTGCCATTCATGGAAACCACAGCTATCAGCTCTGATGGACAGCACTCAGGCATTTGCCATTGAAGATAGCTGAAGTCCGGTCAAGTTAACCTGTAACTTACAATGATAACACCAGGTTTGCTTGGCAGACCACTAACAAGTGGATTGCCTTTACAGAACTTTTGTCCCTAGAAAGCTCTATACCACGAGGTCTCCAAAACAACACATCTCCGCTCAGTTTTGCTGTAGATGTAGCCCCAATGCGCTTCACTCCTACCATTAATAACAACGCCAATGTTAACACCAGGCCCTGCTCAACATAGTTCATACACTCAGAAGGACGTAGACAAACAAACAACCGTTCAAGCCGTTTGTAGCTATCAGTTCATTGCACTTCTACCTAAACATGACCTCAACAACTGTTTCCAAAACGAAAAATGTCACCACAGCACAATCGGATCCTTATTAGTGGTCTGCTGGGCAGTGAGGCCGAGGGCCCTGTAACAGCTTTGTAATGATCTCTGCATGGTGTTATCATGCAGGATGCTGTTGCACTGAGTTGCAAAGAAAATGAATTCCTGCAATTATTTTTATTTTGTTTTATCACAGAGGTTCAACATTATCTTCAAGCAAAGGCATCGCATTACCATGCTCACTGAGGTCACATGTGAATCTCGTCATGGACATGAGGGCAGAGAACAGAGCTGCATATGGCGTCAGGCTAGCTTCTACCGTGGCCCTGAGCATGTCCCTAGCCAGGCCGAGGCCCAAGCTAAACACGACCACTATGTGCTCGCTTCTACCAACCATAGGTTTGTATCATCGTACAGGGACCTTTAAGTTGGCGGGATGGCACAAGGGCTCGTAGGATACGCTATTACCAATACCTGCAGTTGATCAATGGCCTGACTGGCTGCCATTCATGGAAACCACAGTTATCAGCTCTGATGGACAGCACTCAGGCATTTGCCATTGAAGATAGCTGAAGTCCGGTCAAGTTAACCTGTAACTTACAATGATAACACCAAGTTTGCTTGGCAGACCACTAACAAGTGGATTGCCCTTACTGAACTTTTGTCCCTAGAAAGCTCTATACCACGAGGCCTCAAAAACAACACATCTCCGCTCAGTTCTGCTGTAGATGTAGCTCTCATTGCGCTGCATTTCTACCATTAATAACAATGCCAATGTTAACACTGGGCCCTGCTCAACATAGTTCATACACTCAGAAGGACGTAGACAAACTAACAACCGTTCAAGCCGTTTGTAGCTATCAGTTCATTGCACTTCTACCATAAACATGATCTCAACAACTGTTTTCAAAACGAAAAATGTCACCATAGCACAATCGGATCCTTATTAGTGGTCTGCTGGGCAGTGAGGCCAAGGGCCCTGTAACAGCTTTGTAATGATCTCTGCATGGTGTTATCATGCAGGATGCTGTTGCACTGAGTTGCAAAGAAAATGAATTCCTGCAATTATTTTCATTTTGTTTAATCACAGAGGTTCAACATTATCTTCAAGCAAAGGCATCGCATTACCATGCTCACTGAGGTCACATGTGAATCTCGTCATGGACATGAGGGCAGAGAACAGAGCTGCATATGGCGTCAGGCTAGCTTCTACCGTGGCCCTGAGCATGTCCCTAGCCAGGCCGAGGCCCAAGCTAAACACGACCACTATGTGCTCGCTTCTACCAACCATAGGTTTGTATCATCAGACAGGGACCTGCTATAGGTATGTCACCACGTACAGGGACCTTTAAGTTGGCGGGATGGCACAAGGGCTCGTAGGATACGCTATTACCAATACCTGCAGTTGATCAATGGCCTGACTGGCTGCCATTCATGGAAACCACAGTTATCAGCTCTGATGGACAGCACTCAGGCATTTGCCATTGAAGATAGCTGAAGTCGGGTCAAGTTAACCTGTAACTTACAGTGATAACACCAAGTTTGCTTGGCAGACCACTAACAAGTGGGTTGCCCTTACTGAACTTTTGTCCCTAGAAAGCTCTATCCCACGAGGCCTCAAAAACAACACATCTCCGCTCAGTTCTGCTGTAGATGTAACTCTCAATGCGCTGCACTCCTACCATTAATAACAACGCCAATGTTAACACCAGGCCCTGCTCAACATAGTTCATACACTCAGAAGGACGTAGACAAACAAACAACCGTTCAAGCCGTTTGTAGCTATCAGTTCATTGCACTTCTACCTAAACATGACCTCAACAACTGTTTCCAAAGCGAAAAATGTCACCACAGCACAATCGGATCCTTATTAGTGGTCTGCTGGGCAGTGAGGCCGAGGGCCCTGTAACAGCTTTGTAATGATCTCTGCATGGTGTTATCATGCAGGATGCTGTTGCACTGAGTTGCAAAGAAAATGAATTCCTGCAATTATTTTCATTTTGTTTTATCACAGAGGTTCAACATTATCTTCAAGCAAAGGCATCGCATTACCATGCTCACTGAGGTCACATGTGAATCTCGTCATGGACATGAGGGCAGAGAACAGAGCTGCATATGGCGTCAGGCTAGCTTCTACCGTGGCCCTGAGCATGTCCCTAGCCAGGCCGAGGCCCAAGCTAAACACGACCACTATGTGCTCGCTTCTACCAACCATAGGTTTGTATCATCGTACAGGGACCTTTAAGTTGGCGGGATGGCACAAGGGCTCGTAGGATACGCTATTACCAATACCTGCAGTTGATCAATGGCCTGACTGGCTGCCATTCATGGAAACCACAGTTATCAGCTCTGATGGACAGCACTCAGGCATTTGCCATTGAAGATAGCTGAAGTTCGGTCAAGTTAACCTGTAACTTACAATGATAACACCAAGTTTGCTTGGCAGACCACTAACAAGTGGATTGCCCTTACTGAACTTTTGTCCCTAGAAAGCTCTATACCACGAGGCCTCAAAAACAACACATCTCCGCTCAGTTCTGCTGTAGATGTAGCTCTCATTGCGCTGCATTTCTACCATTAATAACAATGCCAATGTTAACACTGGGCCCTGCTCAACATAGTTCATACACTCAGTAGGACGTAGACAAACTAACAACCGTTCAAGCCGTTTGTAGCTATCAGTTCATTGCACTTCTACCATAAACATGATCTCAACAACTGTTTTCAAAACGAAAAATGTCACCATAGCACAATCGGATCCTTATTAGTGGTCTGCTGGGCAGTGAGGCCAAGGGCCCTGTAACAGCTTTGTAATGATCTCTGCATGGTGTTATCATGCAGGATGCTGTTGCACTGAGTTGCAAAGAAAATGAATTCCTGCAATTATTTTCATTTTGTTTAATCACAGAGGTTCAACATTATCTTCAAGCAAAGGCATCGCATTACCATGCTCACTGAGGTCACATGTGAATCTCGTCATGGACATGAGGGCAGAGAACAGAGCTGCATATGGCGTCAGGCTAGCTTCTACCGTGGCCCTGAGCATGTCCCTAGCCAGGCCGAAGCCCAAGCTAAACACGACCACTATGTGCTCGCTTCTACCAACCATAGGTTTGTATCATCAGACAGGGACCTGCTATAGGTATGTCACCACGTACAGGGACCTTTAAGTTGGCGGGATGGCACAAGGGCTCGTAGGATACGCTATTACCAATACCTGCAGTTGATCAATGGCCTGACTGGCTGCCATTCATGGAAACCACAGTTATCAGCTCTGATGGACAGCACTCAGGCATTTGCCATTGAAGATAGCTGAAATCCGGTCAAGTTAACCTGTAACTTACAATGATAACACCAAGTTTGCTTGGCAGACCACTAACAAGTGGGTTGCCCTTACTGAACTTTTGTCCCTAGAAAGCTCTATCCCACGAGGCCTCAAAAACAACACATCTCCGCTCAGTTCTGCTGTAGATGTAACTCTCAATGCGCTGCACTTCTACCATTAATAACAACGCCAATGTTAACACTGGGCCCTGCTCAACATAGTTCATACACTCAGAAAAACGTAGACAATCTGACAACCGCACAAGGGAAACCAAACATAGGCCAACAGAAATTAACATGTCTCCTGTCATTCTGCTGGTGTTTGTAGCTGTTTGCTGCACTTCTACCATGAATGAGACAACAATAACTGCTTCAAATCCAAAAACTGAGCCACCGCACAGCTGCATGTCAGAAACTGGAACTACAAACATGAAGCTGTCTATTTAAAATTTAAAAGTCCCAGCTCAAAACCCACAGGGTTCAAAGGAAGTAGAAGTATTTTAAACAGTTTTTTTTCACTGAGAGGGAATATAAACAAGTCTGGTTACGGTGCCTAAATGCATTGATTTGATTTAATTCATAAAGTATTTAACATGTGTATAAACTGAGAGCAACAACATTAGAACCAGTGACAGGTGAAATAAATAACATGGATCATTGTGTTCCAATGCCATGTTCGGGTGTGAAACCATGAGTCCTGGCATTCATGTGGACGTCTCTTTGACAAACAGCAGTCACCCAAACACAGCTGCAGACCGAGTACAACCCCTCATGGCAGCAGCACTCCTTGATGGCAGTGCCCCCTCCAGCAGGAAAACACGCCTGCAACACTGCAAAAACTGCTCAGGAACGACCCGAGGAAGGTGGGAAAGAGCTCAAGGTGTCAACCTGGCCTCCAGATTCCCCAGATCTCAATCCAACTGAGCTTCCACTGGATGCAGTCTGAGCCAAGAACGATCCATGGGGGCCCCAACATGGATGGGAGTTGGTTCTGACTCATCCAACAGATGCTCAACTGGACTGGGATCTGGAGAATGTGGAGGCCTGTCTGACAACTTGGGTTCTTTGCCATGAGGGGGTGCAGTTGGTCTGAACGGTGTTTGGGTGGGTGGTGTTTGTCAAAGAGGCTCCACAGAAATGACAGAACTCAAAGTTTCCCAGCAGAACATTTGACTGTAACAAGATGGTCAATGCTCATTTCACTAGTCAGTTGTTTTAATGTTGTGGCTGAACAGTGAAGATATACATGTTGAATAAAATATGATTATATCATTTACATCATATGTAAATGAGATCAAATAAATGCAGGCGTTTAAGACATACTGTTTATATTTCCTCTCAGTAAATCTAACCCATTTAACATGTTGAAATGAAACAAGGCTTTTTAAAAGACAAACAGAAAAAGAGGGAGAACGACTAGTGTCCCAACAGTGACACTGTCGTGGATTCTGCCAACTCAAACTGTTGGTATTCAATGACCTGGGAATGAGACTCGACGATCCTCTAGAATCATTTACTGATCTTAGAGTATTAATGAACCGCAACTGACAAATCTCAAACTTTCTGCCTTTAATTTTTGCACCTGTTTTAGCACTGACCTTGTTGGACCAGCTGTCTCTCCTCTCTCGGTCTGACCACTTTACAGGTCAGAGCTGTTCCACCCGAAGCTGAAGACAAGTCCAACTGTTCACCTGGAGACAGGAGGAAGCACTTTAATATAACATGATGACTAAAGTCATGTGTGTCTCTGTGTGTATGTTTGTGTATATATAAATATATACACACACTATAAGGTCATATATATCTCTCTATATATATTTATATAGATAGATATAGATATATATATAAAATTTGGAAAAAGAAGATGTAATTAGATTACAGACACATCCAGCAAAAAGGGGATTTCTTACACGATTATATTTTCATACTAAAGAATGATATAGCAGTCTGTAACCATGTGCATGACATCACTCCAAAAGACTCACATCACTCTGCACTGTAAAATCTAATATAATCTGATTCAATAAATAAGTTTCTTAAAGGTAAGGTTTCTTAAGTATTAAACCCTGAGAACAATTAGTGCTTTACACACAAGACGATTTTAAAGTCATATATCATATCATAGTCATATATCATATGTAAATGAGATCAAATAAATGCAGGCGTTTAAGACATACTGTTTATATTTCCTCTCAGTAAATAAAACCCATTTAACATGTTGAAATGAAACAAGGCTTTTTAAAAGACAAACAGAAAAAGAGGGAGAGCAACTAGTGTCCCAACAGTGACACTGTCGTGGATTCTGCCAACTCAAACTGTTGGTATTCAACGACCTGGGAATGAGACTCAACGATCCTCTGGAATCATTTACTGATCTTAGAGTATTAATGAACCGCAACTGACAAATCTCAAACTTTCTGCCTTTAATTTTTGCACCTGTTTTAGCACTGACCTTGTTGGACCAGCTGTCTCTCCTCTCTGGGTCTGACCACTTTACAGGTCAGAGCTGTTCCACCCGAAGCTGAAGACAAGTCCAACTGTTCACCTGGAGACAGGAGGAAGCACTTTAATATAACATGATGACTAAAGTCATGTGTGTCTCTGTGTGTATGTTTGTGTATATATAAATATATACACACACTATAAGGTCATATATATCTCTCTATATATATTTATATAGATAGGTATAGATATATATATAAAATTTGGAAAAAGAAGATGTAATTAGATTACAGACACATCCAGCAAAAAGGGGATTTCTTACACGATTATAATTTCATACTAAAGAATGATATAGCAGTCTGTAACCATGTGCATGACATCACTCCAAAAGACTCACATCACTCTGCACTGTAAAATCTAATATAATCTGATTCAATAAATAAGTTTCTTAAAGGTAAGGTTTCTTAAGTATTAAACCCTGAGAACAATTAGTGCTTTACACACAAGACGATTTTAAAGTCTATCTTTTGACACATATGGAGTCAGTGCAGTGATTTAAATAACTTATTAAACCAGAACTGAGACAAACACACTGAATACATTCTGTGCAGCTACACTGAGGCTGCATGTTGTGTGTTAAACTACTTTAGCTGCTCAGAATGACCTTCTAGCAGTGGCGTTTTCTTGCAGAGGCCAAGGGAAGCCAGGCTTCCTCACTTTTTTCAGAATATAACCGTCATTTAATAAAAACACTTTTTTAACAGTTTACGTAATTCCTCTGTGTTGTGTCTGTCGTAGGCCTGGGCGATAAACCGAAAATTTACCGATACCGAAATTTACGACGATAACCGACGTCATTTTGGCCATGTCGGTATATTCGGTGTCATAGGCGTAACATCCACTAGGAACAGGGGGACCATAGGTCCACTTGATTAATCTACCCGGCGTATGTGCTTATTTTACATTAATTTGATGGCAAACTCCACCCCCCGATGCAACACCAGCTATGCCAGGTTAGTAATCGAGTGAACCCACTCTCGCTGTGAGTCGCGGACAGTTTGGGTAATGATGCTGCGTTCAAAGGCTGTAACAGGCCACTGTCTTCTGCCGGCCGTCCATTGATCAAACAATTGTGTTTTATTTTTTGTTCACTCAAAATAATGACTGTATTTCCAGCTAGAAAACGCGCATCTCTCTCCGCCCTCCATTGTTGTTTGCATTTGTGTCTCTGCGTGGTCTGACACGTGAGTGACCTCATGCTGAGAAACGTGACTTCTCGCGAACGTGACGTCACTCCCCAAGACGCAAGAAGAAAGCAAAAATATATATTTTTACTAAGGAAAATGACAAAACTAGTAACGCGTTACCGGCATCACTGATTGTGTAGTTTAAGTGCAACATGGAGCCTGAAGATGTAAAGAAAAAAATAAAAACAGTAGAATTAACTTTGAGCAAGTGTGGAGGAAAGTCGGAGGTGTGGACCCATTTTAAACAAGTCGTGGGCCGTGATAATAACGTGTGTCGGCTCTGTCGAGTGCATTAAGTGCGACACTTGTTGCATTATTCATTAAGATTTCTTTGGTTCAAACAACTCGCAATTGTAGTCAAGAACATCAGTTATAACAGCCCACATCTTCAACAGTTGTCGGGTTTAAATCGGTCTCGGGCTCATAATTACATTCACTATGTCGGGCCGGGCTCGGACACAACGTGCACAGGCTCAGGTCGGGCTTGATTCTAAGCTCTACTCGGGTCCAGCTGCGACTTTTCTGAGGTTCACCCAGTGTGAGCAGCAGGAGGACGGTCAGCTCACCTCCCAGAACATCTGACTGATTTAGGGACTGTCATCAAATTACTTAGCATAAATATATTAATACAAAATAATTGCAGTTCTTTGAATATCTTCCATGTCATGGGGCCCAGTGACTCCAGCAGCAGATTGTATTAGTAAACTGGATGAATGAGGCACAGCTATGTTTATTGTACTTTAGTGCTTCCTCTATTTTATATGAATATTAATATTCACAAATCTTGATTTTTCTCAATAGCTTCCATGTCATGTGACCCATTGACTTCTGAAACAGATTATGTGTCTATCAAAAATATTTAATGATAAAGAAAATAATGGTAAAAAAGTTCTCTAATGCTCAAGAGGTTAACATATTATTAAGCAGCAATGTCAACTTCTCCACTATTTTGTCTCATGTCTTAGATTCTGATTCTGAAGTCCTCAAAATGTTTATTTATTTACATCCAACCTCTTCCACCACCTGCAGTACAACCACGCGATTCAATTTGAAGAAATAAAAAAAGCGAGAAGCTTAGAATTTGTTTATAAGGGACTGTATATTTTATAATTTTAAACTTGTTCAGTTGTCATTTCAAGTAATCTGTGCTTTTCAGCTGTTCAATCGTGTGCTTATTAGTTGTTCTTAACTACTAAATAAATAATATAAATCTGAACTACAATGTAGTTTTACATTCCTTTAAAGTGGCATTTCTGTAAATACACAGGATTTCCCCCCCCCTTTTTTTAGGTGTGTGTGTGTGGGGGGGGGGTTACTTATCGTTCATTTATCGTTATCGAGTCAATATATCGTGATATTGATTTGAGGCCATATCGCCCAGCCCTAGTCTGTCGTCTCCTTCTCGTCTCTCTTCATTAATTATTGAGCGTTTCATGATGTGTAAAACAGCGCCCCTCTAAATGGTACGTGGTGAATGAGCGTTGAAAACATGGTACTGCACTCTGTTCTCTGTGAGGAGGCCAAGCTGAGCTGGCCTCCCCTAGTGAAAAAAAAAAGGATGATTGACCAATCAGGTGAGGCTTTTGTGACGACACTGCTCCCCTGAACTCAGAACAGAGTTAAGGGAAGCCACGAACTCGTTGGCATCACGCCAATCAAATCACAGTACGTTAACGTTGTTGCATGAAATGACGGAAGTTGTTGTTTTGTGTCGATACTTGGTAAGCTAGCAAAAATATTAAGCGCAATTATGGAGGATGGAGATTTGGAGTATTTAGTAAAAAATAATTTTCCTAAACTGCCTCTACAGCAGCAACTCCGAATTAAATCTGACGGCAGGCCAACACCAAAACTAGAGCTCTGTACTGAGATGAAGAAAAGTTTTCGGACTTTCAATGAGGAGAATTACGTCGCACCGAGTGGCTAGCTGGTAGCGCCAAGCTTGGATTAACGAGGCTCTGGACTTGTCAAAAAATCTGAGCACAAAGAAGCACAATGAGCAGGTGAAGAAAAACCGGGATATGTTATTGAGACTCATCGTTGCAGCCCTGTACCTTGCGCGCCAAGAGCAAGCGTTCAGGGGTCACAGTGAGGCCGCTGGCAGCGCAAACAGGGGCAGTTGTGTGGAGTTGGTGCATGCTTTTCTGGAGTTTGAATCCGAGGTCTTTAAACTGCTGCAGCGTATGCTCACGATTACGACTACCAGCGCATCAGCAGAGCGCTCATTTTCCTGTCTAAAGATGATCAAAACTGAGGAGCACATTTGGACAGGACAGGCTTGTCAAATTGACCAAGATATCCATTGACTGTTGTTGTGGAGGACCTAAAAGCCAGCGGGAAGTTAGAAGACATGGTCATCGATCACTTTGCCACCATGACAGACAGGAGACGGCCTTCCTCTACGAATAGGGTGAGGAAAACGCATTTTTTTTCTGTGCGCATCACAATGATGTGATTATAGTCCTTAAGCAGCATGTGAGTCCACTGAAGTTGTTGTTTATTGTTTTGTTTATGTGGAGAAAATGAGCACCATGGACAGTCCGTGATGGGCCGGGCTGTCTGAATACATGCACATGTCAGGTGTGCTGTTTACAGCCACCAGTACTGGGTCGTTGTGTTGCTGTATAATGAACATTTACATTTATTATTATGTATATAAACCGAAAACTGAAAAGCATTTGTGTATCTCACATGGAGCGTACAAGTCGTGTTTGACGTGGACGTAAAACTTAACGGCTTCTGATTGTGTGAATGAATTCGCATCTTTCCAATATCAAATGTGTGCTGTGCATTAAGTAGCTGGTTGTGCTTTTGGGAGGCTGGTTGCATACATTAATGAGATGTTTATGAGGACTGTGTGTGTGTGTGTGTGTGTGTGTGTGTGTGTGTGTGTGTGTGTGTATGAGTGATTGACTGACTGAGGGACAGAGAGAGAGAGAGAGAGAGAGAGAGAGAGAGAGAGAGCGAGCATGTCGGTGCTCAAAGTGTCGGTTAGATAACAAGCGGGTGTAAGTCCCGGTAAAATGATGCTGGGCGCTCTAATAGTCCATCCGACTACATGAAATAGCAACATATAAATTGCAACATACGATTTTTTGCCCCCACCCCCGTAAAACATACACAGCTTAGAGGTTGTGTCTCACTTGGCTTCCTCGGAAATTTTCATCACGCCACGCCACTGCCTTCTAGATGCTGACATATTAACATACTGAGACATTACTAACACAACATGGAGCCTGTTAGCTAACTGTGTTGTACTCTGATATTCAGCTGTAACGGTGCTAGTATTAACAAGCTAACATTACACAGCATGTGGCGTCATGCTAACACTCTCCAACAGACACACACGTTAGCTAACATGCAAGCCTGTCCGTAAAAACACGACGATTAAATGACCCAGTCGTCTTTATAAGCTCGTTATACTGTACCCAGTTAATGTGCCCTTAGCCGTTAATAAAGGCAGCTGAGCCGCTGCTAACGTGTTTCCCAAACCGTGCAGTGCATCGGCAACAACTTTACAGTCAGCTAGCTAACATAGCATAACATAACCACTCACTGAAACTGACCTGCAAACGTTAGCTAACGAACTTTCTAAAGAATACATACATTTCAAAAAAGTTTCATGCCGACTTCACCCAGACTCACAACTTGTTTTGAGAGAGTGACCACCGTTTAATTAACTGTGCATTATTCATGTAATAAACAAGCAGAGATAAAACGACCAAAATCACAATGGAGTTTGGTACACGAGCAAAACACAACATCTGCGCGGATTTCATTGGATGTAATTAAAGGATTATGTTCCAGCCGAATTTACCTCAACACTTAACAATTAAATGAGACCTCTTCAGCTTCTGTTCAGAGTTATTTCAGAAACATTAGAGGCAAACACAAATCTCACCGACATGACAGGGAGGCTGGCTCCATTTTAACCTGCAGACAACATGAAGGTAATTATGTGGAGCTCTGATATATGAAGGAACATCACCTGGGCTGATTACCTGAGATCTGTAGGTAATAACTGAGCTGTCCACCTCCCACACAGCCATGAATACACCTGTACTGAGCAGGTAACTGGGCACATAAAAGCAGAATCATACAGAACAGTTTACTCACCGTGTTCGTGTCCTCAGAGAAGAGCAGCTCCAAACAGAATGACTCTCTGTAAGCAAGTTTTATACACATCATCAATTTTGGAGGGAAATGCAGTAATTTCGCGCGGGAAACCGCCCCTTTGGGCGGGCACCACCCGGATTCGCCAGAAAATCTGTGGGCGGGACTTATTTGACCTAGTTTATGCTGATAGATCCAGAGAGACCAACAGCTCAGTTGCAGGTATCCCAAATATAGAGGTTTTGCCTCAGAATGGTTCAACTCCTGGCTCAGGGTGTTTGACTGCATCCTGTTTCCTGTGATTTCTCAAGCTGTTTTGTCAAAAGAGGCTAAACTCAAAATAAAACAAATATTATTAGAACTAACACAGACAAACAATTGATAATACGATTCAAAATGGTCACCTTTTTTTTTTTTAAAGATATTTCATTTCTCTGGTCTTTATTTGTTATTATTCCAATAAAAGTGTCGTCCATTTTTGACTGTAATATTTCAGCAAATGAAATGAAGATTTTGAATCTGGATTTATTCAAAGTTCAGATTTATTTATATAATTTTGCAAAATGTTGCAATTCTAACTAACTTCTGAGTAAAGTTGTGGCGAGACAATTAACTAATCAATTATACAGTTACCATAAAACATGCAAATGCACAAAATGCATAGTATTATGTTATGTGTAAACCATGCAGTTTATTGTGTAAACGTGCGTTTGTTAAGCTTTTATTTTTCTTGATTAACTAACTTCCGCTTGAGACTTCCGGTATGGGTTGGATAAATGGCGGCTTTTATTTTGGTTTTATTTTGGTGACTAACCAACTTCCGTTTGGGACTTCCGGTATGGATTGGATAAATGGCGGCTTTTATTTTGGTTTTATTTTGGTGACTAACCAACTTCCGTTTGGGACTTCCGGTATGGATTGGATATATGGCGGCGCCCTTGTCGGCCATCTTAACTGCAGATGGGTACTCTTGTTTGGAGTCCTAAAGAGTAGTGAGACTTCTCTCTGTAGGACTCTACTCTTGTTCAGAGTTGATCTTGTCACTGATTTATTCATAAATGAAAATAATATAATACACAAAATCAAATCATCCAGATTTATTAATAATGATAGTCATATTATAAGTAAAAAGAGGAGAAACTGAAATACAAAACAAATCAATTTCGCAGAAGCAGCTAAAATGATAATTTTCAAGTCACTCTATTCCTGCTCTCCTATTGGTCCGTTTCCTAACGATCCTTCCTCCCATTGGCCGACAGCTCTGCCAATCAGCGGTGTTTGTGGAGTGAGTGGTTCCTGTTGTGAAGAGGCTCCAGCAGCCGGTGAGAGTGAGGAGACAACCTGTGTGGAGTCTGAGGGACACACCGGGGGGATGAAGAAACACCACAACATGGACATGAAGCTGCCGTGATGTCCGACACGCAGAGTCCGAACCGAACCATGAAACTCGCCGCTGTGGCCTTTTACGTGTTCGCTGCCGGGCTGCTGGCGGTCGGCCTGCGAGAGTTGCTGACTGGCTTCGAGGAGAACAGATGCAGTATGACCTACATGTTTGAATACCCGGAGTATCGAGTGAGTAGCGCGGCTAATTATTTCACCCAACACCGCTTTACTATCACCACAAAACTAGCTTGTAGCATTCCGTGTTGGTTAGCACATGCTAACGTTACTCTACCCTGCTAAATCACGCCCCAAGACCTGACCAGGAAACATTAATTAGCCTTTTTTTCTTTTCTTTTTTGTTTTGTTTTAATAAGCTATTTCCTGGCACCTAACAGCTAGCATGCTAACACACAGACTCACCTGTGTGTTCGGCAGGTGTGAGGGATCAGATTAGCTAAAATTAGCCCGGTTATAAAACCATAAATCAGCTTATGGATCCCTTGAATCCTCTCAGCAGATCAGCTACAGGTCAGGTGTGAACAGACATGTAATGTAATGTAATGTAGGTCGTGCTCCTCTTTGCTTTTAATGTGCTCATCTGTCCAGAAGTGGAGCACAGCTGGAGGCAGCACACTTGTAAGGGGCATCGACCACAGAACAGACAGCCTTTTCTGTTGTGATATATAAGAGGGAGGACAGAAGGAGCCCTCATGTATCTGAAGGAAACATCAGCTTTGTTTGTGTTGTTAATGGACAGGATCCATTGAGTCACAGCTGGAGGGCTTGTGGTGAATGCAGAGGACATATTGTCTGTAAAGGGTTAAATAGATCCAGCAAGGGGAGGAAACAAGTCAGATTTAATAGATTAGTGTGACAAATCATGATGTGAAATCATGGTAATCAATTGTTATTATTCTGTGATGCAGCTCAGTTTTCTTGCCCTTTTTGACTGTAAGAGTTTTTAGCAACATGGACTGGAATGGAAACAATATTTTATTTGATTTTGTCCGTATTACGGCTGGAGATGCACGACGTGAATGAGACAAAACAGAAGCTAAGCTGCTTTTGTTGACTTAACATGTGCAGCATCTACACACAGAAGGTGGTGAAATGCACCTTTAAAGTGAGCAGCCAATAAAACAGGGAAGAGCAACAACAAACGTGTGCTACACATGTAGTCACAGGTGTGGATGTTAATTTACAAGATCACAACACCATCTTTGTTACTGCGTCTTACACTCCGGTGTGCACATATTACAGGTTAGCAATTTATTTTACAATTTAACAAAAACTGTTAATAGTTTCTATTATCTGTTATTTTCTCAGTATCTGCAATGACAGTCAGGTAATTAACGGTTATCGTATCAGCTCTTGCATCCCTGATTCCAGCCGCAACTCAGTCTATCAATTTACAAACAATTAACAAATCTGAATTTAGAGAATAATGCACACAAACAAACAAATAAACAAATCAACAGACAAAAAAAGCAAACAGATTCGGGTGAAAACATAACCTTCACGAAGGTGATTATGAAATGCTACCTATAATAAATATATTTCAATAAGAAAAAATATTAATAGTGACCAACAGTAAAATATTGATTGATGTTTAATGTGAATAAAAAATATGTGCTTTAAAACTTCACCTAGCCCCAAATTTACAGCAATAAAAAAGCACATAAAAGCAGAAAATCGTCATATTTGAGAGAAACAGCGGAGTTCTTCACTAGAAGTTATTTATCGATTAAGAAAATTGTTTCAGATACCCAATACTTTGTAATCTTGCACTTACAGAACATGTTCAGCTGCCTTTAATAAACTTTAGGAGACACATTAACCGTCAGCTGTACCAAACATTTAACTTCTTATTACTTGAATATAAATGATACTACAGGTGAGGTGGAGGTGTTGTCTGCCAGCTGTGAATTCACTTTCTCACTGCTGCAGTTTCTTTATGTGTGAGGTTGAAAGTGATTTTGGGGACTTGACCTCCACTGACGAGGATTAATGTGTCTGTGTTGTTTGTGTTGTGTCGACAGCGCGTGGCTCTTCCTCGCCGCGTGGCCCGACTCTACCCAGCGTACGGCCTCTACCTGTACGGAGAAGGTCTGTACGCTCAGGAGACCCGAGCGCTCAAACTCACCGGTGCCCCTGTGCTCTTCCTGCCCGGGAATGCAGGCAGTTACAAACAAGGTAAGAGTGCAACGTTAACAAGTCAGTCCTACTAACAGGAATGTGTTGTGTGTGTCCACAGCTTGATGTATCATCTTCTTCTGTGCCATAGAACAAGTTCCTTCATTATCATGAACACACACTCTTGTTTATCTCGACTCAATCCCACGTTCACCATCCTGCTGCTATAAATACTCACATAAGCACCACATGTGTGTTAATCCTCAGCTGAAAATAGTCCTCAACAAATCGCTATTTCCACCTGATTAAGTAACATTAGCTAAGAGCTACATTGTCCAGCAGGGACGTCCTGATTGTGAAATACTGGGCCAAAAACTAATACTGACGTTTAAAACAGCTGTTGGTTTTCAGGATAATCGTTAATATCCTCATGAGTGACTCGACAAAGCTGTGCAGCTCATATTATATTGTATATTTTGATGACGATCACGATTATTTTGGCAAGAAAATGTATCTTATCGTCCCCTTTGCTGTAAAGTTTCCCATCGTGGGACTAATAAATGATTAACGTATCTTTTCCTACATTACAGAGTAAAGGCAGGATGTCACGAGCCAGTGATAAACAAACAGACATCGGCCACTGCCATCAGTCATTGTCATCGTAAAAAATCTATTTTTAAAGATAAACATCCTCAGTAGAAATGTATGTGTGATAGTGAGTCGTGTGTATTAAGAAATGGACTAACACATTGTTGGTTTTGGTCTTTTCATGAGTGTTGTTGTCACAAAGGTAAATATATCTTAACACGTGTTAAATATGTTTTATTTTTACTTCGATTGGAGTAATAATTCTGTCTGGGTGAGTCAAACCTGGAAGCTTCTGTTGACCGGATATTCTCCCTCTCTAAGAACTCAGCGATGCTCTGAATGACACAAATCCTTCATCAGATCATTGCTGCTGTCTGTTCTTGTTATCAGTCGTGTGTAGGAGGAAGACACCCACGCTTTTATTCTTCTGAACACAAACACATTTACAGTAATGCTGCGATGTTTGTGACGATGGACCGTGTTCATTATTCCTCGACATTTCTTGTCCTACATTTAGATTCTTCGAGCTGATGTATTTTTAACAGCTTGATGAAGCGCTGGTGTCAGATGGATTGGACTGTTGCTGCTGTGTTTCTCTCATACAGGAAAATGTAACAGTTGATGCAAATTTAATGATGAAGTAAGAGTTTTCTTTGTTTGTCATGGAGAGCTGCCCGAGGATCAGAATCATTAGATGACTGTGATCAATAATTCACAATATAAAAACATAATTTGCACACACGAGCTGTGCATTAATAGATATTGCAGCATTAAAGCTGAGCACATGGTGGTGATTAGGTCATAACCGGCATTGACTCCATCTGTTTGATTTTCCCCTCCTCTCGCAGCTCGCTCTCTGGGCTCCGTGGCCTTGAGGAAGGCTGAAAACATGGAGGGAGGTCTCCACTTCAACGTGTTCACCGTGGACTTCAACGAGGAGCTGGTGGCCCTGTACGGCGGCAGTTTGCTCCGGCAGACGCACTTCCTGCACGAGAGCATTAAGGCCATCCTGAGGCTCTACAAGGTCAGGCCTCAAATATCATCCACTCGTCAGACAGGGTTACTTACACCAGATGACGGATGCTGCTGGTGGAGTTGTGTTTCAGTGTTGGGGGGGGATGCACATCACACACATTTCAACACCTCTACATTGAAGTAATCCCTCTGACTTGAGCGCTATGCTGTCGTAGAAGAAGCTGACACGGCACAAGCAGGGTAAACTAAAATTCCTAAAATGCAAAGATAATGCAGAGTTAACGGTAAATACTCTTGTTTCTATTAAATATTAATACGTCTGTCGGCTTGCAGGGGTAATTGTCAATATATATCACATGGATTAAAACAGTTAAATATGCAGTTTCAAACACAACTACAGAAGTGGTTTCTAAATGCAGCTTTTTGTTAGCAGTAAAAGCTACATGAGACAACTGACAAAGCTCCAATTATGTCACATAACTTGCAGGAATTAACTCATTTAAGGATCAAACGCAACAGACTCAAAAGCAGAGACATGGATGTACGTATGGTGCTAAGTCCTACAAGAGTTTGAGAGGTTTAACAATCTGTTTTTCTTCTGTTTCTCCTCCCTCCAGCACCTGAAGTCGCCTCCTCAGAGTGTGGTGGTGGTCGGTCACTCCATGGGTGGAGTGGTGGCCCGGGCGCTCTACACTCTGCCCCGCTTCAACACCAACCTGGTCAGCCTCATCATCACCCAGGCCTCCCCTCACCTGGCTCCAGTGCTGGCCCTGGACCCGTACCTGCTGGGTAAGGACAAAAAAGTGACAGTGGCTTGTTTGTAACCAGAAATATAGAAAGAACTTTTTCAGTGTCAGAGCTTTAATATAAAATACAGATTTGGGTAAATGTGAATTCTTTGCTCCGTGTAGATTTCTACTCCGCAGTGAGACAGAAGTGGCAGAACCAGGCCAACAAGCTCAGGAACGTCACGGTGCTGTCAGTTGGGGGTGGTTACCGTGACTACCAGGTCCGCTCCGGCCTGACGTCCCTGTCTTGTCCTCCGGGAGACCCCAATAAGCTGTCGCTGGTGGTAAGTGTTGTTTGTGAACTGGTCAGGAGGCACCTGACCGAGTCGTTGAGCCCCTTCGCCACTGCAGGAAACTTCTCCAGGAAGGTTTTCTAAGAACTGAAGAACTTGGTCTTCATTTCTGCTCACAGGATTCGGTTTGAAGTTGTATTTTTTTTGCTCTGTTGGTTTCTTGAAGAGTTTCTTACTCTTCAATTTATGTTTCAATGTTCAAGGCAACAGCGGTTCCCAGGACCTGGGTGTCGACTGACCATCTGTCCATCGTTTGGTAAGAACACGGCTTTTTTGTTTCGGTCGACAAATGTATTCAAATATCATGCTGATTGCTGAAATGAAGTGTGTTTGTGTTCCAGGTGCAAAGAGCTTGTTCTGGCGACTGTCCGGGCGTTCTTTGACCTCATTAATCCTGAAACCAGACAGGTCAGAACAACAAACGTGTTTTTAAAATTAATCTTTTCTGGGAAGAAATATGAAGGGAGAAGAAAGATGTTATTGCTTCAGAGCCTCGGGGGACATCAACATGAAATATTACATCTACAAACACATGTCGTCTGTTTTTCAAGCCAAGCATTATGTTTTTATTAGTTCACAGAAAACCCAGAGAAGAAACTGTCAGTACTGAACCATCACTTCATCAGACACCCTGTCAGGGAGGTGGGAGAAACTCAAGACACCTCCATCTCCATCTTAGGTGACAACTCACCACAGAGAGGCTGAAATATACAGAGAAATTTAGGGCTGCAGCAAATATTTTCATTCTCGATTATCAATCTATTAGTTAGAAAATGGTGAAAACTGTCCACCTGAAGCCAAAATGTATATTTTCAAATACCTAATTGTGTCCATAACTGAAAGATACCAGGTTTACTGTCATAGAAACCAGAACATTTACAAAGCTCAAATCAATTCTGGCTTTCTTTTGTTCTCCAGATTTCCCTGAAGCGTGGAGTGAAGTGAACACGCTGCGTCTGGCCTACAGCACGCCAAAGGTACCAGACTTTGTCCTGATGTAATACATCCCGTCAATAAATGCATCAGTGATTTATAAAAAGAAAAATAGCTCTGAAGCAGACAGAAATATAAATGTAGCGGTCATCCTCAGTGTTGCTCTCCTCCTGCAGGAAGGACAGGTCAAATACTTCCTGTTTGCTCTGTCGAGTCGCAGGAAAGCTTACAGCCACTTTTACTGCCGGAGCAACAACCTGGTGAGTTTCCAGACTTGAGATTCATATAGATGTATATTTGTGAATGTAGTAACGTGAAGCAGAAAGCGGAGTATTCTCGACTTGAAGAAGGTGACTCTGTTTTATTGTTGTGTCCAACAGGAGATGACCAGCTGGGTCTACGGCTGCACGCACAGGAACGGTTCTTCGTGGTAAGAATAGGATTATATCTCTCTTTTCTTGAGTTTTTAAAAAAACTGTTTCTTTAGTCTTCATGTTCGTTGAATTTCCCAGTGTGCACGCGGTGGATCTGTCCATGGGAACCGAGCTTCTGCCTCCGTACAAGGTAATAATCCTCTAAAGAAACATCGTCCAGTCCAGCCTGAGCTGCTGCAGGCTGATCACAGCTGTCTGTTCTCCTCCTCAGGTCCTGATTCTCAGTCTCAGGGACTTGTCTTCTGTTACTCATCTGGTTGTTTCAGCCTCCAACCTCAACGGCAAACAGGTACAGAGACTCTGTGATGATGCGATTCTTCTTTTCCTCGTCTTTCTGTTGTCTGTCTCTGTTTGTTTAGCTGCTCTTACCTCTGCTCAGCAGTGCTGCTCTCCTGGGTGCACAGTAGGCCAGAGAAATCAATATTCCAACATACAGCAGGATCTGTGGAGTGACATAACTTGATTTACAAATTAGATTAACAACAACAAGGAGCAAACCACACATTTCACATGTTGCTTCAGTCAGTGAATCAGATGCAGCTACATACATTGTTTTTATTGTATTTTTTCTGGAATTGTGATTTTCTGGCTGATGTGAAGGAAGTTAGGTCAAAAATTTACTTTGCAAATTAAAAGACACATAGTGAAGTTATAAAGTACAGCTGAGGATGACGGGAATGTCTGTAGTTTTGTGTATTTGGTTATAAACTAATGTAATGACCAATTAAAATCTTGACGAGTTGTTACAAACCTTTCTAAGGGGAACATGAGCGTCTAATCCAGATTAAATGTCAATTAAATGCTTGTTGGTTTTTTTTCAGATATCATGAATCTTTAATAGGCCAATATCAGCTGATAAAATTGGATAACCAATATTGAGTTGTCGTTTCACTACAAACCAAAATGTCAACCTCATTGTTGTGGTCAGGAAGAAGAATCGTCTGGTTACAGCTGCTGGTGTAATCAGAAATGAAACTGCTTTAAAAAGTCTTTGAGACAACCCAGCAAAGAGCAGACGGACAAAGAAGCCGAGGAAAAGATTAATCTCACTTTATCAGTGATGTTAATTGTACAGACGGCATTAAAATGTTAATCCTGTCAACAGTTCACGGTGGAGTGCGAGTGGCAGAGACAAGAATCTCAGACTCAGTCCGTCCCGGTGCCGCATGTCTTGTCCTTCGGTGAGTTCTTACTGTTGACAAGTTATCTTTAAAATCTAGAAGAAGTAAACACGGATTCCTTTACAGTAACTGTTGTTTTTCAGGTCTGACTGTCAGCGATGTTACAGTGAACTCTTCCGGGCTTCTTCACACCATCGAGCTGCAGCACTTTCACCAGGTAGCTCTCATCACCTCACCTGCTTGTTTCACTCTCTGTTCCTGCTCTGCCTCTAAAGTCTGAGCTGCTCTGTGTCTTCAGGTCTATCAGGCGTTCAGGATCACAGTTGCAAGCCAGTGTAAAGTTCATAAAGGTAAGTTAGACTTGCGATACACAGTCTGACTCACGTGCACATGTTTGAAATGAAATAATAATCCCTTTCTGTGTGCAGATAGACTTCCCAATGTGTACAGAATAAACGTGCCGTGGTTTCGAGAGGATTCTTTAACCACAGCCAGGTGAGTTCTGCTCTGTTGTTTCTTATTCTGGCACATTTACGTGTCGTACTCAGTGTTCCTGTCTTCTGTCCACAGCGTGCCGTCAGTGACTGAGATCTCAGGGATGCTCCACACAAGTCGTCCAGACAACAGCTCAGGTGTCCTCCTTCAGCTCCACACTGCCCCCAACTGCCAGTATAAGGTATGAATTCATCATGAGAACGTTTTTTATCATCAAGACGATGTTAAAAAGATGATATGTTCTGATGTCTTCTGATTTTTAACTTCAGGTGTCAGTAAGGACTTCACTACCCAGAGTGCTCGGACAGGTACGACTTTCTTGCCCTGTTATTCTGATGTTACCTTTTTATTTTGAGCAAACTCTGGCACCAGAACTTCCTTCAGGATAAACGCAGATCTGTCTTATCTTCTCTGACAGATCCTGAGGTTCTGCGGGCCCATGGTGCCGGTGTACACGGCTGTAACCCTCCTCCTGGCCTGCGGGGGGCAGCTGTCCACCATCTTGAAGACGAGGCGAGCTGCAGACATGAGCCTGGTGGTGGGCAAAGGCCTGCAGCCTCACAAAGTCAACCTGCCTGTTTATATACTGCACATCTTACTCAGGTACGCTTCGAAAACATGGAAGTTCATTCTTGATCTTAGTTTGATGATAAACGATTGTAACTCTGTAGACTTTTTGACTTTAATCTACAAAAGAGACATGAAACTTCCTGGTTGATTACTGAAATAAAGAAGAAAATAAACAGCCCTAAATCCCAAAATTGACAATTGCATGAAAAGAATTCTACCCGTATTTTGTTTTTTGGAAACACCTGAACACATGATTTTCTTTCTAATCCTCTTCCTCCTCCTTCCTCCCTCAGCTGTAGCTGGTTTCAGGAGGTCTGGTCAGGTCTCTGCCTCCCCCTCATGGACTCGCTTCCTCCGACCACCCCTGATGCAACATTTAACGAGGACGTGGTCCCAGCTGAAGAGTGGCCTCACTTCCTGTCCCCTCTGCTGTACATCTTCGGGGCAGCTGTTGCGTACTGGGGCAGCGCACTCCTACGTCTCATGATGCGACTGGTCTCACTCGTTCTAGCTCCGCTGCACAGGTGAGGCTGAAGAGTTAAAACATCGAGGCGTTTGATTTGAAGCGTCCTTTTAATAGTTGTGTGTTCTGACTGTTGATTCTTATTTTCTGTTTTCCCTTCAGACCGTCCGTCTCCAGAGACTGTGGCACTCTGCGACCGCGGACGCAGCTCATCATCACTCTGTGTCTGACTGTTATAGGCGGGACTTCCTGTGGAGCGCTGTCGATGTTTGTAGCCTTCCTGCTTCACCTTTACAGGGTGAGTTTTAGGACGTACTAATGGAGCTTTACCATTATTTTCTTGATTATTCGATTTGTTTTTTGGTCGAGAAAATGTCAATAAGTGTTTCACAGAGCCTGATATGACGCCTTCAAAAGATATTCAGTTAACTGTCAAAGTGAAGGAAAGAAACCAGAAAATATTCATGTTTAAAGCTGGTATCATAAAAAAATGTGACTTATTTTGCCAATACAAGCACTAAACCCGAATAATCGATTGACAAAATAATTTAAAAGTTGACGGTATCTGTACAAATGAAGCGTTTTCCAGTCATTTTACAGAGAAGCATCACTGATTCAGTCATTGAGTCTGTTGAATCTCTTCACACTGTGTTTGTTTGCATGCTCAGGTACTAAGGCTACAAATGACAGAAAGATCTTTGAGTCACATGCTGAATCTGGTAAGATTTTCCTTTTTTAAAATTTAGTCTGGTTCTTCTCAAATTCAAGCTGAAATAACATCAAGTGTTCGATCATCCTTTCAGGCGCCGGGGAAGCACAAAGACACTGAGAACGGGAAAGTCGACGCCGAATCCTTAAGCAAGTCTAAAGAATGTAACGGCGCCCCGCTGCTGTCTGAGTGCGCTCTGCAAGAGGTGAGGGACGACTTACAGCTGCACCTCTGCCTGTCGGCGCTGCTCACGCTGCCGCTCATGCTCATCGCACCTTCACTCATCCACTGGATCCGCAACCTGAGGTACAGTATTAAAGCAAAGCGCCTGCTCGGCTGTGTCTATTAAGAATGCTGATTAATGCCATGTTACCTGTTAAGAAAAGTGTCTACATGTACATAAACAGAGCGGCTACAGTGAGAGTTAAGTACCTGATTTGTTAAGACCAATTATGCAAATAAGGTCGAGGACAATTTTCCAGTTAGACCTGAGATGCTTTCATCCCGACAGGCTGCAGCTCTAATCAGGTGAGAGAGCCCGCTGTGAGTCTGCAGAGTCGAAGGGACAATGACTCACTTCTTAACCTTTTAAATTATTTCTATGTCATCTGTGACAAAAACCCAGCAGCGCTTTCTCTAACTAGCTCTTGCTATGAATTAATTGCCCGGCAGATATTTGCACTTACAGGTATTTATGACGTTTTTTTGCTTCAGTAAATTTGAGTTTGAATAACGACCTCAATTTCAAAGTGCATGTAACAACATACCAAAGTCTTCTCAGCGTCCTCCAGATACAAGCTGGGACATTTAATACAGACGTGGTGCAGAGGTAAACATTGTGAACATGTCTGTATAACTTCTGATTTTGTTGTTTTGATCGTCTGCAGGTACTCCACCCAGTTGGATCCGGACCCTTGCTGGCCACACATTGTGCCTGTAATTATTGTGTACACGCTGCTTATTAACTGCAACACTTTAATACTCAGCAACAGGTGAGAACGCATCATCACCAGCACCGAGATCGACTCCTTTAATCACTAAAGTTTCCGGGAACTCTGCTTTAACGTCCTCTTCGTCTCTTCCAGTAAACTCCTCCATGTGACTACCTGCCTCCCTCTCCCCTTGGCCGTCGCCATGGTGACCTTCTCTCCGCTCCACCTCTACAGAGTCACCTACTTCCTGTTGGCGGCGCTCGTCCCCCTGGCCTTGTGTTGTCTGCTCTGACGGTACCTGACCGGTCTCAGTCCACATCTCCACCATAACAAGCCTTTTCTCTAGACGAAGCTTTACTCTCTGAAGCTGGTTGATCCGTTCTCGGCCCGGCTGCCATGGAGCAGAGCCATAGACATACATAGCTTTGGGGAACTGCCTGCTCGATGTTGGCACTAAAAGCTCCATGGTAGTTACACTAAGATTTAAAGAGAGAGGATGTAACGGCCTTGGAACATTTGGTGCGAATATGGCTCCGAAGCATCGATCCGAAACCAAGTTTGCCTTACTCTGTATATCTATAGCTCTGCCTTCAAGGAGCGACAACTCCGCAACCAGTGAAGCTACTGATACTAGAGATTCACAACAGGGTGTTACTGTTCTTACGGCTGTTGTTTGCAGTGTCTTCGGTGGCGTTGTTCGCTGTGGTCACTGCGCTGTAAACTCCTACACTGCCTACTGCTTAGCGATGACGTGAAGCTGTGTGTCGTCTTTTACTGTTGACTGTCAACTCCATAAGAGAAACCCAAAGGATTCATGTTTACATCCCCCTCTTAATCACCCAAACACCCCGTCTACACCTGGTTTTAGAATACAATCGGACACGTTATCCGGATAAGAAATTAAGGAACAACGTGTGTTAATGATTTGCCCTTTTATTCATGGCGTCCTTTGTAGTTGTCAGATATTTGGAGGCCATGTTTATGTCCCCACTACCAAAGACTTTATCCACAGTTCCAGTTGATTATCGTCCTTGTATCTCTTTGTTATTATAAGACATCGGATCATAAATTCAAAATTGCAATGCGAAGAGGAGACACACAAAGTCTGGGATAACTGTTAAATACTGAAATATATTTTGCAATTAAAATAACCAGATTTTTTTTGCACATTTTCACACTCGTCCATTCCTGTGGACTTCATGCACCAAAGGTTATATTCTGCCGTTTAAGCTTCCTGTTTGTTTTGTTTGAAATTATAATATAATTCCCACTTTAACAGTTCATATTTTATGACAATACAGCCCCAATATGCAGATAATTATCTTTTGCATTTGTCGATGACAGAAAGAAAACATTAAATCTAAATTCTTACATGTTATTTAGTTTTGGTTTCACAAACTGACACTATTTTTATTCAAAGAAAGGAAAAACTTGATGCGTTACAGTTGCAGAATTTACAAAATGGCACGAATGAATAGAGTTTATACATTTTCCTCAAACTCGACAACTCCCAAAGTCTAGAACTGATTCGCTCACACAGGTTTTGTTCTGGAGGACAGAAATCAGATCTCAGTGAAAACACCAGGAGCCTGGATCGTTTATTATCCGGATATCGTGTCCAGATACAGATTCCATTTAAATACCAGGTGTGAATGAGGTGTTTGATACAGGACAATGATAAAGACAAATGAAGGAATGAGAAAATTCTGATCTAATCCATGTTTTCTACAACAAAGTCATGTAGCCAAACAACTTCCGGAACTTCACATAATTCTCTTTCCGTCTTTCTTTTTCCCGCGTCGCCTCGTGACGTTCACTCGCTCTCTCGTTCACTCACTAAGGCGACAGTGACTGTTAAATGCGCAGCAGGCCGAGGAGCTAAAATAAGCATCCAACAGTCGCGTGGTCGGAAGTAACGGTTTAAAAATATTCTCATACTTGAATTAAACGAGCCACGAACTGAAAGAGAAAGGCAGCAAAGGAAACACGTCAACACTTTCTGCTTATCAGAACATGTCTGACTCTCCACTCGTACCTGATCTCCATGCAGTCGCTTCCATCAGGACCGTGATTCTTTTCCTTCATCGCTGTTCTGTGTGAAACTGTTCCTGCACACATGTTTTTCAAATTAAAAGCTTCCCAGTGGGTTAGAGAGCGTAATCCTCCCTTTTCCTTCAAGGCTTTTAATGTGAAATTTGGTTTCAGTGACTGTAGCTTGATTTTGACTGTAAAAACAGCAAAGTAGAAGCAAAATATTACTCACTTACACCAGATTTGTGATTTATAAAAAGAAACTTGGTGAACTGGTTAAAGAGGATTACAGCAGAAGTTAACGAGCTGATTGGGATAAATGAGCTAAACTGATAAAATTAGCATCTGATGATGAGCTGAATCATAAATAATCACTCAGTTTTTCATGTTATTGACTCATAACGACTATAATCACTTGTTGTTGTTGTTACTTTGACACAGGCGCTGTACGTTGTTCTCGGTGAAATTTAAAAGCAGATTATTTATTTACTTTCTGTAAGCCTCGGATTTATGTTCAGTGAAGGATTACGGGACGTCTGTTCAGTATTACAGCTGATACACATTTACAGTACGATTAAAGATTCAAACTTTAAGCTCCTAACGGATATTTTAAACCTTCGCATTGTGATTATAAATTCCTTTCTTTGCGCTGCTGCTGTTTCGGGGTTGAATCTCGGTTAGCTGTGCTGTCGGCGGGCGTACAGGTGAATATTAATGACCGAGCAGCTCGTCACCTTTTGTCTTACTTTTGTTTTTAATACATGTGAATTTAAACTGATCACGTGTCCTTTTACATATTAAAGTCAGCCACACATGGAGCAGAGGAGCAAGTATTGAAGTTAGACCAACAACAAAATCTTGTTACAATTTGAATGTTCATTTTTCTTTTATATGAGAAAACACCAGATTTTGAAGATTTAAATTGTTTTGACTTCTGATTTTTAGCTGGTTAGTTTCACAAATTTGTGTTTATGAATCACTGTAATAATGAAAACACAACTACGGACGAGAGATTTATATTTTCTGTTGCTTGAATCTGCTCCAGCTGCACCAGATTTCGACATTCATGTATATTTTCTGCCTCTTTGTGTTTTAAAGCTGTTTTATCGTATCGCTGTGTGTCACATCCTCGTGTCAGTGAAGCAGCTGCTGTGCCTTTCTGTAACCATTCAGTCCTCAGCAGCAGGGTGTCGGCTACATGATGAAGGCCTGCGGTGGATGTGAGAGTGTTTCGCCGGTTCTTTACTCGCAAGAATATTCATCCAACGCCGTAGTTTGATTCTAGTTTGGGCGACATTTATGAAACTAGATACTAAAGATCATTGGGGACCAAATCACTCCACAAACACGTTAACATCTTCTGCAAAGACGCCCGCTGTTGTTCCTCCTGTGAATGTACCTGCACTGAGTGTGTGTGTGTGTGTGTGTGTGTGTGTGTGTGTGTGTGTGTGTGTGTGTGTGTGTGTGTGTGTGTGAGAGCAGTGTGTGTGTGTGTGTGTGTGTGTGTGTGTGTGTGTGTGTGTGATCAGCTTTTTCTCTGTGCACTCGTCCGTCTGGTGCAGATTTTTTGCGTTTTCAGCGCTTTGAGATCGCACATCGTCGCCTCGTCGTGATGTCGTGGCATTCACTCGACTTTTTAGAACCAATTAGAAGACGGAAAGTTATTGTTTTGTTTTTTTTATATATTAATATAAATGTGGTTTATATCGGTGTTCACTGTGATCATGTCGTAGTTGCAGAGTAACATGCGACGTTTTTTTCTTTAACACTTTGATTGGAAAATGTGACGCTTTGGAATATTTTGAATTGAGGCGACGTTTTGTGTGTTTTGACTAAATTTGGAATATTTTACAGGAAGATGTAAAATCAGCTTAAACACATTTCTTCCTGAAACGTTCCTTAAATACGTCCAGTTTAAGTTCTGCATTTAATTAAATCTTGATCTCTGGTCACTGCCATTTTAAAACCGGTGTAACAGACTGTGGTGCTGCTGCTCTCTTGTTGTTGTGCAGCAGTGAACAATGTCTCCATCATCGACAGCATTCATTTATTTTATATCCGGCTACATAGTTTGAATTCAGACGAAGGGATCTTTACATTATTCTTTCAATTTAACGTTATTTACGTCTGAGTATGTGAAAAAAAGTAGTATAAAGCCTTTTTGTGTCTCCAGAGGAAGCTGCATGTAATCTGATATTAAAAAAAAAACCCTCCAGTGATGTCACCCAGTGGCTAAGTTGCATTGTGGGTAATGTAGGCGCGCTGCACTTCATTAACACTGTCAGGCTCGGCTCAAAAACAAAAGATCACGATCGATACAACAGAACCAGAGATATCAGCTTTTTTTTTTCAATTCCACACGTTCTTCTAACTTTTTTTTAAAACTGGTGCCTACATTACCCACAATGCAACGTAGCCACTGAGTGACATCACTGGAGGGAATTAATCAGATCACATGCAGCTTCGTCTGCAGCCACAGAAGACCACAAGACGCACTATAATGTGTAAAATTGGTGGAGTTTCCCTTTAAATTACCGTTGTGTATCTTCCTAATTGTCATCAAAGGGATTTTCTTTCATCTCTGAGTGTTTCTGGTATCTTATTTTTTTAATTACCTCTTCAGTAAAAAGTGCACATGATGATCAAAAACACCCTCAAATGTCTAAATCAGCAGTTTATCACAGATTTCTGTCGTCTTTTTACCACGTTTCCTGTTTTACAAGCCGTAAAAAGTTCTGTCACACCAGAGTCCCTTTAAAAAACAAGCGTTTTAATAGATACAATTTAATGTCGGTGGTTCTGATTGAAAGACGGCTGTGAAAATCTTCTTCTCGGTTTGTTTGTGTTCATTATTGATTAAATCTGATCTTTTCCGGTGTTTATCTGGTGGTAGGGAAGTTAAAAATCACATTAAATGTCTCCACTGTCTCTAAGTGCTTTAACGTCTGGTAACCGTATCAGTTTCTTTATTCTGCTTCTGCCTAGAGTGACTTTTAAAACCTGTAACCTCCTGCTAGCTGGTCCGTGTCGTGCAGAACTAGTTAGAACTTGTGTTAATAAACAGAACCGGGCAGGTGAAAGAAAACACGACCGCGTCCGACGCTGGTTTCTTTTGTTTCTGTTGTGCGGTGAGGCTCGAGCGTGGAAGAGTGTTTTCTCCTCAGGTTTCAAGCGTTCTCGTGTCAAAATGGGTTGCTTCGATGTTTTTATATCTCTCACGTTTTTATTATCTGATGTCATTGTAAATGGGCAAACTGTGCAATTTTTTGGCACCATTGTTGTTGCAATAAAACAAAGAAAAATACATGTTGTTGGTTTTTCTTGTATTATTTTAAAGTATGTGCTGCTGGAAAATGTCCGACGTCACCTCAAAAACACAGTTTTTTTGTTGCCACTAGCACGGTTAGAAAAATGTCCTGATGTCTTGTCAAAAATATGGTTTTGTGGCCGGATGTTGCATCAGCAAACATCCAGTGTTGTCGCCACTAACACGGCCTGAAACTGCCCTGATGTCTGATTACAAATATCCGATTTATTGCCTCTATCACAGCTGGAAAATATCTTCCACATCTCGGCACAAACATCTGATTTTGTTGGTACAATCACGTCTGGATAACATTTGGACGTGTTGTCAAAAATATCTGGTTTTATCACTAGAAACCACTTGAAAAATGTCCCGACATCTTGTTAAAAAATATCCATTTTTGCTGCCACGAACGCGACTGAAAGATGTCCAGAAGTTTCATCAACTTATGTAGTTTTGTTGCCACAAACATTGCTGGAAATGATCCTGATGTTTCGTCAGAAATGTAGGTTTTGTTGCCACGAACTCAGCTGGAAAATGACCCGTCTGATCAAAAAGGTCCGACTAGAGAACAGACAAATCCTCGACACTAAATGTTTAAACTGCATCACTGAACGAACATCTGGAAGAGTGAGCAGCTGATCTGAACTCTTCAAACAAGTGTGAATTCATCTTTTGCTCCCTGATAGCAGTTTGTTTTTGTGTGTCTGAATCATTTATGAGGTAATTTGATGTCAACACTTGAAAAAGCACAAACAATTTAAAATAAAACGGCTTCTCAGGGAGGAAAAAGTGACCAACTACTGGTGGGAAAAGTGTCATAATTTAGTTTGGAGGAAGATATTTTCATCAAATCAAACCTCGGCTGAGAGCTTCAGCGGTTCAACAGGCGGCCGGACAGAAACCTCGACAGCAGCGGTGTTTTTCTCTTGTCTGTCGACTTTCTGCCTCCTGCTGGTCGTAAAATGCTCCCTGCAGCTTTAAGCGGTGTTAGTCGAGGCTGTGGAAATAAAACTAGTCGGCTCAGAGTTTTAGGTTGTTTTAAAAAGAAAATGTTCACAGGGAAGAAAAAGGTCTCTGACAAGTACACGTGTACGTATCGTGCTTCAGTTAAAGTATATTTAAAATGTGTTTACTTTGAATCACGTGTCCTTAAAGAAAGCAAACTAACAGTGTATTACAGAGTACCTGACTTCATTATAAGTGTTTAAGTTTACCTACAAGCTGTTTAAGTTTCCTCTCTGGTGATGTTTTTCCTCTCTGGTGATGTTTTTCCTCTCTGGTGATGTTTTTTCCTCATCTCTCGTCTCCTGCACCTCCTCTGACCGTCCAGCAGAGGTCGGTGTTTCCCTGCTGACAGCTGCTGTGTTCAGCCTGCAGCTCACTGAACACTCGTCACAGCTCAGTGAGCGAGTTTCTGCACTTTGCTCATGTTTAATGCTTTAATGATTCACTGTGGAGGGAAGAGTGAATGGGAATCACCAGAGTGCTGACTCAGCATATTTACTAACAGGCCTCAACCAGTGATGGAGTGTAACCGAGGAGATTTACTCAAGTCACGTTTTGGAGACTGTTTACTGTACGTGTTACTCCACTACTGCTTTAGTTACTAGTTACTCTGTAGATTACATGTTGCATCAGAGCTGCATTTACATTTTTATGTTCGTTTCACTGGCAATCGAATATAAATTAAATTACTAATAGGGAAAAAATGCTGAATATTGTAAGAAATGTTCTAAAGTGACAAACAAGACTCTTGTTTTATTTATTAACTGTCGTAAATGATCAAGAAAAGCAGGAAATCCCCAAATTTAAAGGAACTGTTCACCTAAAAATACAAAATTCTGTCATTATTCGCTCACATTCATCCAAAGACTCTTCATTTACTGTCAGAAATGTCAAAGAAAAGCAGAATATCTTCACATTCAAAGGACACGTTTTATTGTCTCCTCACCTCCATGTTGATGTTAAAGTCAGCGGAATTTCCCACAGAACATTTCTGGAGCTTCACAGCATCTCAGCATTCTCATAAACACCTGAAGTAGATGGGGACTTGTTTTAAAATGTAAAAATAATAATAACAATAATATAACGTCTGCATACAGCTCGTCTGGTTCATCATCCGCGTCTCAAGAAGCCTTTAAATCCCACATATGATATTAAAAGATCTTATTTACAGCTTTTGTAGGGCAAAAATCTTCATTTTAGCTGCTGTGAAGCCAATTTTATAGTGTTTATTTCAGTATTGTTTTTTGAAAAGACTTTATTTACATCCTCTACATCAACATCTTGAGCTCAGCAGCAACCGTGAAGATTTTAACTTTATAAAAGAGTCTAAATAAGTTCTTTACAAATTGATTTGTGATCGTGACGGTTCTGGAAACTTTGATTTTGCCAAACGAGCGGTAAAAAGCCGTCTCATGTTTGATTTTTCTCACTGGGGTTAGTGTGCAGGTACTTCAGGTGTTTAGCAGAACGCTGCAACACTGTTTTACTGTGAAGCTCCAGAAATGTTTAGTGGAAACTTCACCTGACTTTAACATCAACATTGAGGAGCAGAGATGATGAAAATGTTCATTTTTTGCATCGACGTTTCCTTAAATGTGACGATATTCTGCTTTTCTTTGACATTTCTGACAGTAAATGACTGAATCTTTTATTTTTGGGTGCACTGTTCCTTTAATGTATCATATTGATCTCTTTATGAAACGATCACCTTCACAGATGAGGCAGTACAACTAACGATTACTGTGATTATTGATTAATTTAGTCAATAATCAACATGTAGTTTTAAAACGCGTCTCCATCTTGAATGACTGAGTTTGTATTTTTAGGTGAACTGTCCCTTTAAGACTTCTTGACATCTTCTGCTTGAAACCACCTGAGATGATTTATTTCGCTCCAATCGACCGATCGATCAGTCGACTGATCGCTGCAGCTCCAGTGCAGAGTGCACAATGTACTCCTCAACTGTAATAGATTACATTCAGAGTATCTGTGCAGCGGTTCTACAGGTTGACTCTCTCTCTCTTGTGTCACCGCCCACTCTGTTTCCCACATTAATATGCAGCAGTGTGTGTGTGTGTGTGTGTGTGTGTGTGTGTGTGTGTGTGTGTGTGTGTGTGTGTGTGTGTGTGTGTGTGTGTGTGTGTGCCTCCTCAGTCTCTCTGATTAAACCCCTCCAGCACAGGAGAGTCTCTCCTCTGCACATCACCAAACATTACGCCATCCTCATCCTCCTGCTTCTTCTTCTTCTCCTACTTCTTCTTCTTCTTCCTCCTCTTCTTCTTCTTCTTTTCTTTTTTTCTTGCAGCGCTCTGCACGCTCACATTTTGTGCATCTGCCGGTGTGCTGCTGGTGGGAGGACGTCGGCTCTGACTGCAGCGCATTGCGATGCAGGAGAGGCAGAAATCAGGATGTCTGTGTGAGCTGCACGGCTGAAGCAGCAGCAGCAGCAGTGCAGGAGAGGAAGGAAGGAAAGAAAGAAGGGAGGAAGGAGGAGAGGAAGGAGGTGCTGCTGGTGCTGGTGGAGGAGTCTCTGCGCACACACCTCTGGACGCCGCTGCCGAAGGAGGGCCGAGGTGCCTCTCTGCAGAGGGAAACCGTCTCGGTACGTGACTCCGAGCCCAGATCTGCCCTGGCTGTGGATGTGAGAGGGAGGAGGAGGAGGAGGAGGAGGGGGAGAAGCAGCGCGGCACCCCGCCCGTCTCTCCTCATTTGGACTGCAGGGATAACGACCTAAAGCGTGATATACCCCCGGATCAGGATCGGGACCAGGAGCGGGAGCGGGAGCGGGAGCAGGAGGCAGCGCTGTCACCGTCTCCACCTCTGCGCCAAAGGTAAGCCGAGCGCAGCGCCTGGACCTGCCGGAGGTGCGCTCATGATGATGATGATGAAGATGATGATGCTGGAAGAATCTGTCATTAACGCGCCGCAGCAGCTGCGGGTCCTGCGGGTCCTGCGGGTCTTGCGGGTCGTGTTGAGCCTCTGTCGCTGTTTTCTGCACTGTGTGTTTGTGATTGATCGATTTTCATGCGCGCGTCTTGTGGCGCGAGGGGGGTAAAAAAAAAAAAAAAAAGGACGCATAGAAATAAAATGACGTAGGGAATTCCCACAGTAATCCAATAGCGCGCGCTGACACCTGCACGGCGCGGTCCGTGTGGCCTGCTCGCTCACGTGCGCGGCCTCGGCAGGTGGACTCGGGATGATTAAAGTTGGAGACAAACTGTTATGTAACGTGATTTCGCTGACGTGATCTCGGAGCGGGGGGTTACCTTCACGTCCCGGCCGCGCGTGCACGGCCTCCTGTGTTTACACTCACCTCAGCGCGAGCTCACAGCATCCTGCAGCTGATCTCAGATCTGCCACTTCTTCTTCTTCTTCTTCTTCTTTTCTGTTGTTTTTTTTTGTGCAGAGCTTTCTCAAAAATATGATCCCCGAACAGAAAATGTGTCACCCGAGACCGACTGTGGACCAGCAGAACCAGCAGAACCAGCAGAACGAGGGTTCAGTTGGACTCTTGTTCGTGCAGATCATCAGAAAATCCAAACAGATTTCCTCAGTTGACAGAATTCGACACAGCCTGAGGCTGTTTGGTTCTGACAGCCCGGTTCTGCAGCTGTGACTTGATATGTGATGATGAGTTCAGGTGGAGCAGATTCTGCAGGACTGGAGGGTTTAAATCTTCTCCTCCTGTGATCAGTGATCGATTTTCACCTTATAAGATGCAAGAAAATTGTGAAAAATGCTCCCAGAGCCCAAAGAGACGTCTTCAGGTCGCTCTTCTGTCCAAACAACAGTCAGAAACACAAATCTTCACATTCAAGAAGCTGGAACCTCAAAAAACTGTTTGATATCTTGATTGAAAAACATCTGAAACGATTAATCGATTACAAAGACAGTTCGACGATCAACACATCAGTTTAAAGACTCGTAGTTGCAGCTCTATTTGTTGGAGACGTTCATCTAAAAATGAGTGAATACAGGTGAAGTTTTTGAGTTTCCTCCTTTGCTCAGCGGCTTCGCGTACGATTGATCTTCATCGATTACCGTTACGTCTATGAAATACCAAAAAAACTGTGTAAAATGCTCCCAGAACCCAATGTGACGTCTTCAAGATGCTCCTTTTGTTCAACTAACAGTCAGAAACTAAAATAATCTTCATTTTCTGTCAGACAGGATGAAGAAAAGCAGCAGATCCTCACAGTTAAGAAGCCAGAACCTGCAAAACTGTTTGATGTTCTGCTTGAAAAATGACTGAAATGATGATAAAGTAACTTCAACCAACTCATCAGTTTAAAGACTATCAGTTGCAGCTCTTGTTAATAGAAGTTCGTAATTTCCACAATAAAAAATGCCAGAAAATTGTGAAAAAATCTCCCAGAGTCCAAAACAAGTTGCTCCTTTTGTCCAACTAACAGTCAGAAACTCAAATAATCTTCACATTTAAGAAGCTGAAACCTGCAAAAGAGTTTGACGACTTATCGATTGTAAAGACAGTTTGATCGACTCGTCAGTTTAAAGTCTCGTAGCTGCAGCTCTGCTTGAATTAAAGGAACAGTTCACCCAAAATGTATTCTTCCTCTCTTCACCCTCGTGCCGATGAAAAGTCGGTGAAGTTTATCGTCTACAAACATTTCTGCGGGAGCTTGTTTTAGAAGCAGCTGGCGGTTTGGAGCTTCAGGAGTGTTTGTGTTTTCACTGCTAGCACACGAGCTATTGGATCAGAACCTGGGCTAGCTGGTTAGCATGCTAATTCAGGAGCTATCCCTGCAAAAACATACAGATGTCATCCACATTTCATGATTATTTGAGTTATTTTGTTTTAATGTTTGCAGCAGAAACTCACTCTTTGACTCCACCATCATATACATAAAACATGCACGCAGCCGTCTGAACGCCTGGACATGAATGAGCTTTCCGTCTTCAGCTCGTCTCAGACTCAGCGGTGATCAGAGTGCAGGATTAGAGCGGAGTGAAGGGTCGCTGTGAGAATCCATCACAGCGTCTCCGGACATGAAGAGCAAGACGTCCTCCGGTCGACCTGACGGCGACTTCAGAGGACGTTTGATGTGTTTGACTGCAGAGGAATTAACAGATCTCGATAATTATTGCGACTTTTTGAAGCTCCTGCGTCTCACACAGGTGTTTTCATGTAGTGACACATCACCTGTGAGCTCCTTCCTACAGTAGTTTCACCTCTTAGCGCACGGCAGCGGATCGTTTTCATAACTTACTCACTTGAAAACACGTGTGGGAGTGGCAGCCTTGACATTTTGACTCCTCAGTAATCAATTCCTAGTAAGATCTGCCCCCAAGAATATAATAATTCTTCTCTGTTTGCATCTTTAAAGGAGACATTTCATAGCTTTTATTTGTTTCCTTTCCTTCAGTGTGTTATTAATGTTCTTGTGCATGTGAAAGATCTTGAAAAGGTCGACAGCAGCTCCCGTCTCCCACAGTAAACCCTGCTCCTGAACACATCGTCAGTTGTCCCACCTTTAAAACTCCCCTCCAGCGTCTTCTGGTATTTTTGTGATATTTCATATTTGGTGTCCTTTCCTGAACCACACTGTTTGCCAAATATTTCTTGGTGCTAAAGTGGAATAATGACGTCTGAACACAGCAGAATCAGGGAGTTTATAAAAGCAGCACTGCTCCTTTAAGAGACAGGACAGGTAGCTAAGGTGTTAGCAACCGGAGCAGAGAGGGAAGCTCATCAGAAAAAGTTGTCTAGTGGCTGTAAATGTGTTACAAACTCTGCAGCTCCTCAACACACAACAAGAACTTCAGTTTGAGTGACGGCTGTCAACATTCATGCTGCTGCTCCATGCTAATATCGGAGCTATCGCTAATCCATGCTAGTGTTGTGTCGTTGCGATGGTACTAACTACATACGTCTGTTTTAGGAGGGCGGGCTTTAATTCTGTGACTTTGTGACATCACACTGCGTCACCATGTCACACATTTGCATCATTCATGCCTGCTGCTAGTTTGGCACGTGAGAACTGAGTTAGCGCAGCTGCTCGGTTGTTGTTAGCGGTGCTGGCTCAGGCGTGTGTGAGCTGATCAATCAGAGCAGATCTTCAGGAGGAGGGGCGGCCTTAAAGAGACAGGCGCTAAAATAGAGCGAGAAAAATGTGGGTTTTTTTAGCATTAAATCATGTAAACTTCTTCTATTATAACCTAAAATGTCTCCTTTAAAAACCTCTTTTGTTAAATTAAAGACTTCTTTATGAAAAACATTCATATTCCTTAAAGCAGCTCAAAAAGTGTTATTTTTATAATACTATAATTAAGAAACTATCCATGTTTTTGGTATTTTGAAATGTAAGTCATTGCAGCCGTCATTCGTCAACATCCACTGTGCTTTAAATACACCTGTGTAGTGTGAGTGAAGCATTTCTTGCTCTTCGTGGACTGTAATTTCACTGTAACGATGTGAGAACGCATCTAATTATCAGCTCAGAAGCCGTATTGACTCAGGTGACTTTCAGAGGTCTCTCTGACTTTACGGGCTGCGAAGCGTTTATTAGAAACTGAATCAGCCAATGAGTCAGGAGTTAAAACGGGACCGAGGGAGCAGTGATGTCACCGGCTGCTTCGTGCAGAGGTCATTATTGTTAATCCATCATTAACCCCTCCATCACCCGGGCGTCCCCTCAGGTCGTTTTAAGGTTGGTGGAATCGTTTTGTTCCTCCCAGTCTGACTCTCGGCTGTCTGTCGTGTATCTGGGTGTTGTAGAAAATGATCACAGTCTTGATATTTTGGGCTTTATTTGATTTACATTCCCCCAATTTTCAGCCTATTTTAAGAAACTTTGCGGTCTCCTCTTGAGTGTGGGTTTGCTTGACGTGTGCTCGCTCCACAATCTAAATTTATAATGGCCGACCGCTCAGTCGCTGCTCCAGATATGACTGATGATTCTTTCAGGAACAGTTCAACCCCAAAAAAGAAGATTCAGTCAGTATCTGCTGTCTGGGTTATTTAATTTTCTCCCTTTGTTGCTGCTCGGGACGCTTTACCGACCCAACATGTGTGTAACGTCCTGGGAATGAAACTCAACAATCAACTGTCTTTTGTGGTGCGTTCAGGAACAGCTGGGACAAATCCTACTGATTCTAGGATACTAAAATGATTTGAAGCATCATGTTGAAGAGATATCTGCTGGAGTTAGCATGCTAACCAGCTAACCCCAGCTGCTGGTCCTGGTCCAAAGCAAACCCGTGCTGGCGTCACCTGGTGCTCACAGTCCGGACCTCCAGCTCCGTTGCTGTCTGAGCTAACTAGCTAACGGTGGCTACTGTATATTATTAATTCCACATGTGACAAATTCTTACGTATTGCATCTTTAAATAATCATGATAGATCTCAGTTTTTAGTTTTTTTTTAATTTAAAACATTTAGGATCCCTAATTAGTTTTTCCCAATCCAGTAACGGCGGGCTGATTCTCAGCTTCCTGCTGTTCAGTGTCAGTTTTGGGAGAAAGTTTTAATCCATCACTTGATTTATATTTCCCCCCCAAATTCATCCTGTGATATTTGCTATTTTTAGAAGCTTTGCGGTCTCCGTTTGAGCTTAATATACCCGAGTGTGGGTTTGTACGACGTGTGCTCGCTGCACGATCTAAATTTATAATGACTGACCGCTCAGTCGCTGCTCCAGATACGACCGAGGAGACAGAAGAGTCCGTCTGTGTGCTTTAGTTCGTGTCAGTGTGCAGTTTTTATGCCTGTTATGAATCCGTACACAGCACCCACACTCCCGTTTATAGAAAAGGTCAGCGCTCCAAACTCAGAGAGGCTGATATCAATCAAGTCTTCCAGCGTAAATGCCATTTTGGACTCGGCGAGGCCCGTCATTGGGGGATACCTCCCGAGCAGTGACTCATCCCAGACATGTACACCCAGGGCGATGTGTTTGGAGAAATACCCCGAGCGCTCTTTCTGGTAAAGTGGGAAACGCTGTGGCTGCAGCCCTGTTGGCCTGTGTTCCCTCTGAGTGACTCACGACGCTGCAGTGAGTCGTCGTCAGGCGGAGATCTCGGCCTTCGCCCACCGTCCAGAACGCCGCTGGTGTTCAGTGAGGACGGAGCTGGTGGAGAGTTTTTAATGCTTCTTTGTGCTGGTTGTGTGTTTTTGTTCTCAACTTTATGTGCCGGTGAGGCACACTAAGACCTCAGTGCCAGTGTGTGTGTGTGTGTGTGTGTGTGTGTCTTTGTGTGTGTGCCAGCTCCCCAAGGTGCCCGTTCTGTCAGGCTGTAAAGTGCAGCAGTCACCTCCACGGGGGCACAAAGGGGTGCCGGTGCTGACACTGACACACACACACTGACACACACACACTGACACACACACACAGCCAGAAGAGGGGAAGAGAGAAAGGGATGATGGGAGGAGGAGGAGGAGGAGGATGGAATCCCTGTACTGACGTCACAGCATCTCACAGTACAAACAAAAAGGGTTGAGACTAAAAACGAGCGATGCACCTTCAGCTCTGTGACGATGCGTTTTTTTTTTTGCATTTTCCAGCTGACCCAAGAGGATTTTTGAAGCGTTAACTCACCTGAAGAAGGACAAGAATCTTCTCATCACATGAAGGAACATCCCAAATATTTAGAGATTATATATCAGTGGGATCACACCAGCTGCGACTTATGACTCCCATCATCATCATCATCGTCTCCAGTTTGGCCATTTTTTGTTTTGATTCCAGCCAGACGTGAGCATATTTGGACGAGAGGTTAGAGGAGGGGAGGATATCCTGATTGGATCTGATTGAGAACCCGAGGAAACCTTGTGAACACGTGAGTACAGAGAGTCATGTCAGAAGAAGTTACCAACTCTTTTAATACTGACGCTTTGGGATGTTCGGTCGGGACGGTCGCCACCCCAAAGTCTCGGTAGCTCCGTTCACACTTCCCATTCAAGGCGGGAATCCTGCACCCAAAACTTTAACTCACAGTATCTTTGTCGCTGTCCACTGTTGTGTTGTTGTATTTACCGTCTCTGGCAGCTTATATAGAACAAAAACCCCCCAACTGAAGTTAACTTCCTCTGGAAAACAGCAACTGAGAGCCAGACAGGGTCTGCTGTTTACTGACGATGATTATGTGACGAAATTGACAACGAAAAACGTCTTTTTGTCCCTTTCCACGACGCGTGTAGCGTCAGGATCTCGATCACGACACTTTATAATGAGCTGCGTATGATAATGAACAGTCGGCAGAGGTTTACAGGTGGAACTCGACGTTATGATGTGTACAGCACCGCCTCTTTTGGCTGCTTAGTTTAGTGTGAACAAACAAAGCCGGTGTTGCAAGATCTGTGTGAAAAGATCAAAAATCTACTTTACTTACAAGTGGGACCTTTAAGGTTCGGGTTAGGATCTCCAGGAAATGAAGGTACGCCTTTGTAACGTCCCTGAAAGTGACATGAATCAACATTTTTTTTATGTGTTGGCACATCTTGGTTGGAGGTGTGTGACAGGAGCCGTAATGCTACGACGGAGCCTGTCAGTCACGACACTTTCTGCCTCTGCCTTCATAAAAACACGCCTGTCGCACAGAAAGGCATCGTTGTCATTCCCAAATACCTGGAAGTCCTCTCTGCCCTCCTCTTCCAGGGAGAAGAAAACAATCGAGCACGTTCAGATCCTCTGCTGCAGATGTGCCTCTCTTTAGTATTCACCTCACAGCGGTGCAGAGCACAGAGTATTTGGTGCCTCATGGCAGAAAGGCGCTCGAATGACAGGAGTCAAATTTAACATCCTCCCGGAGAGTTTCATTTTTGGGTGTTCTCGTATAACACCTTGTTTATCTGTGACCACTTCCTGAGAGAATCAATCAGTAATCCCCTCAGCAGGTCAGAGCGGAGCAGAGCGGCGGAGTCGGGATTATGAAGGGAAATGCAGTCTTTTTAGAGGAAGAAGGAGAGAAAAAAAAACACTTGAGTGAGTCCAGATTGTCGGGCGCCCTCTCCCGAGGTCATGTTATGGTGTGTGCTTGCTGTGCTGGAGCTGGTTTAGACAGACGCCGCGTCTCCCGCTCCACATCAGGGTTAGACAATGCCTGGTGAACATGATGGGGAGGGAGGAGGAGGAGGAGGAGGAGGAGGAGGAGGAGGAGGAGGGGGACGGACGCTTGCTTGGACCACAGGAACACTTACATAACAACTCAGCAGTTACATATACACTTATTTTTGTTTCTTCTTCTGCTTGTTTGTGGACGCTGCCCCTCCCCGCTGCTGCTGCTGCTGCCGCTGCTGCTGCTACATGACAGAGTATGAGGCACACGTGAGCAGGATTTACGTATTCCTGCATCTGTGATGAAGGTTTTATTCTGTCATAAATCCCTGTATGCCGTGCATGCATGCATGTGTGTGTGATGGCTGCCGCGCTCTGGTAATCTTGTCGACTCAGGAGCGTCCAGGCTTTCCCCATGTCAAATGCAGCAGATCTTATTTCAATACCAGGCCCGAAACACAGCCGATCCACATACATCAGCTCGGAGGTTCATTTCTGTGCCGTCAGTTCAAAATGCAAAGTGAAATTGATTGTGAAGCTCGGGCGGTCGTATATACAGTAAATTAGACACCGTGTTTCGTGTAAGTTACTGCGTGCAAATCGCTTTTTTTAAAAAAAATTATTTATATCGCACACAATCAGCCTGTTCGCTCTCTGTGTGACGAATGATCACAAATCAGCCCGTAGAGAGAAAGAGCGGTTTGAAGTAACTGAACCTCGACAGCAGGATCTCGCAGTTTTTGTCACTTTGATAGACGACGCAGAGAAAGTTGGAAACGTGTGCAGCGAAGGAAAGCAAATGAGCAAAGTACCGAACAGAGAGGACGACCAAAGACTACATGAAGGATGTGATATGTATTAAAATATCTACATACGACCGGACTGTTGTTATCTATGTTGTTGAGTTGTGTACTTACATCCCAAAATGTTTCAGACGATGTTCAAACCAGAGAAATCCACAAGTCAACTCAACATGACGTCGCGTTTAATATGGTCGCCTGTTGCTACAACTTTCAGGAAAGACACGTCAGCAAACGAAAACTAAAAGTGGCATGAAATAAACTTTTAGAAATGACTTCGGCTGTGACCAGAGACTCTGGTTCCCTCTCTTCTTTTTCCACCTCTCCTCTCTGTAAACGCTGCATGCATGACGTAAAGATGATCGCTGCTGCAGTCAGGTTGATAAACAGGAGCGAAGATAAATCTGCTTTTTTACGAAAAAGTGATCTCTGAGCTCTCCTCCCGTCGGTAAGCAGCTCCGAATCAGATCAGATCAAATCCATCCGCTTCTATCTGCAGAACTTGCCTGAGAATTCTGACATTTTCAAGTTTTAATCACTGTCAAAGTCATCTAGTGATAGTTATCTGTACATCCATGGGTATATTACAAAAAGGAAAGGATACGAGGTAATTCGGCTGTTATTAATATACTTTTAATGGTGAAAACATGTAAACAGATAAAAAGGATAGATCAGAAACATTGCTCAAGTCGAGGAGAAGTCTCTGCAAATAATTACAGATTAAACAAAAGAGGTGCTGCAGTGCTACGCTAGCTAGCTGTCCGTGTTAGTGTCATATTAACCCTGCTGGTATCAGAGAGGGATTGATCACTCAGCAAGAAAGCGAATCAGAGTAGAGTTTAGATTCTCTGCCCGAGCCCGACCCTGACCCGGCCCGGCCCACGATATTTCCCGTCACTTTCCTCGGGCCGGGCCGGGCCCTTGATCAAGCATTTGTGTGTGTGTGTGTGTGTGTGTGTGTGTGTGTGTGTATGTTTTAATAACTCTAAATAATGACTGTGTTTCCAGCTAGAAAACGCGCATCTCTCTCCTCCCTCCATGTTGCTCGTGTCGCTGCGTGGTGTTACATGTGAGTTGTCCTCGTGCTGAAAATGTGACTTCTCCCGCACGTCACGTCACTCCTCGAGACGCAAGAAGAAAGCAAAATATATATTTTTACAAGGAAAATGACGAAAATAATAGTAACGCACAGTGACTTGAATACTTTAATCTGATTTCTGGTTTGGAAATATTACCGCGTTAAATTACTCATTACTGAAAAGAGTGGTCAGATTAGAGGAACGCGTTACCGGCGTCACTGATTGTGTAGTTTTAGTGCAACATGGAGTTTGAGAACGTCAGTTATAACAACCCACGTATTAAAAAAATGTCGGGTTTAAATCGGGTTCGGGCTCATAATTACAGTTGATGTGCCGGGCCGGGCCGGGCTCGGACACAACGTGCACGGGCTCGTGTCGGGTCGGGCTTGATATTTTGGGCCCGATCTAAACTCTAAATCAGAGTCTCATGACTCTGGAGTGACGTCTCACTTGTGGGGCTTTCAGTTTAATTTAAAAGGCTATTAGCTTCACAAGCTGAATGTTTTTATTAAATACGGCGATGCGTACAGTGCAGACCGCACGCTGAGACCTGCAGAGGAAGCATCAGTGAACCGCTCAGCTTTTGAGACGTACACTCACTTAAAATGCCAAAGATATCAGGGCTTAGCTCAGACTGCAGCCCACATGGTTTTCCAGTGACTGCACCAGGCGCATATTAGCTGAATATTACCAAAGCTATTCACCGTCGGGGGAAGAAAGAGAGAAAAAAAAGAAAAGGAAAAAAAAAGAGGCTCGTCTAAAAACCAGCTGCCTTTGGCGAGATTCTGGAGTCACATGTCGTCCTTCCTTTAAAAACAAAATGGCTCTGGTGGAGACTCTGCCTGCACTCTCCAGACTGTTTCCTAAACTGGCATCTGCTGATTGAAGAGCTTCCTGTGAGGCAGATACAGCTGCCTGTCTCCTTTTCTGTTTGTACAGAGGCAGCCTATACTGACAGAAACCATAGAAACACAGACCTGTGTGTGTGTGTGTGTGTGTGTGTGTGTGTGTGAGGGTGATTTAAAGATCTCTTTTTTCCACTGGTCACGTAGAGATAATGGATTTCAAATTAGATGATTTCACTCTGCTCGGAAGGTCTGTTTGTACCAGGAGGAACATATAAGCTCTTATTAAGTGTTTCATTAATCATTCAAAGAAGTAAACGCTGTGTTTACTCCTCACCGATCCGACGCTGCGAACTAATAAATATAACTCGAATAAAGATAAAAGGAGTCGAGCTCGGCTCTCATCCGTTTCCTCTGTCATTAGAAGGCTTGTCGGAGCAGAGAGGATGGAGTGAAACGCTTCTGCCGGGTTATTTGTGTTGCTGACAGGTTCTTTGACAGCAAACAACCCCCCTGGTGACTAATGCCTGTTCAGTCATTTGTTGATTGCGACTCTCGGCGTGCAATCATTGCTTTTGTTGTGCAGCAGCAGTTTTGTGGCTCACTGTTTTCTCTCTCTTCTCTCTGCAATCTGTAGGTTTTCTTTCCGTTGGATCGCGTGAAACGAGAGTTGCAGGTATCGTGACTGTTGTTGGATCTTCTACTTCAAGAGCTCTGATGTGATGCGGGAACCAAACGGGGCCTCGACACATTAACTCTTACTGTTCAAACATGAGGATTAAAGTTGACTCGACAGGGATGAAACTATAAGATGCGTCATCACTTCGACGACCATCACAATCGTTAAGAGGTTCCTTTACTTTCTACTCACCGATCGTCCAACATGCGTCCTTCCCTCGCCACAGCGGTCCTCCCGCCCAGGACCCGCTCACACAACCCACCCAACCTCGCGGTTGGGGGCCGAGAACACCTTTCAGCTCCACGAAGGCGCAGCCCGCACCTCCGGCACACCCTCAGCCCGGAGAACCTGCGCACCCTGGCGGAAAGAGGCGGCGCTGCCGTCGATACCGTCTCGGTCGTCAGCAGCCCGATCGGGCTTCCACGGGCCAACAGCGACACAGACCTGGTGACCTCACAGAGCCGGTCGTCGCTGACGGCGTCCACTCTGGAGTACACGCTGAACCGCGGCCAGAACCTCGTCATATCCTGGGACATCAAGGAGGAAGTGGATGCTACCGACTGGATCGGGCTGTACCACATTGGTGAGATGATGATTCTTGCAGATGTAGCTGCTTTTAATTTCCTTTAACTTCTTCCAAGTTAACTCACAGGTCTTCATAAATGGCCTGAATGCTGAAAATACATCCGCACAGATTTATCTTAAAGCTGTGATCATCTTCATTGCATAACTGAACCCTATGCATGGTCCTAATAATAAATATGCAAGGCATGCAGCTATTCAAGGTCTGCCTGTTGCTATGCTAATTACTTTTTAATGCTCTGGTTTTAACAGGTCAGAACTTAAGACTCAAATGTTCTTGCCTTCAAAGACCCCTACAGCAATTTTTCAGGTTCATTACATGTCACGCTGTGTCCAGATGGGCCCAATAAATTCATGGCTGCATTAAATGCTGTCAGACGTTTGGATACTGCAATACTTCTTTCATGTGTGACATCACGTGTTTAAAATGATATTTTATCCACATTTGATGGTGTCGAAAGTGCTGATGCCATAAAAGGCTGCACAGATATCAAAATAGCTTGTTATCATGGACTGTTTTTCCTTTTTTTTATTCAAGTGTTGTGTCAAAGTTTGAAATCCTGGTATCATAATGTGTCACAATCAGATTGTTCAACAAATGGCGAGTGAATTAAAGAGAATTGAGACAAGAATTAGTGAGCTAGCATGCTATTTCCTAACTGTGTTCAGCGGTTGTCTGCGATTTCTTTTGGTGAAGCTGATAAACAAACGTGGTGGCTGATGCAGCAGCTTGTGAGCTGTAGTCTCTCCAGTAAACACACCAACATCTTTGACTGTGAAGACTGCAGCGTCTCTAGGTTTGTTAGCGGACCAGCGGACTTCCGGCCCGTCTGCGCTGCCTAAACTAGAGTCACTCTGGCAGCAAAAAGTTGCTGAGAGGAGCAGCAGCCGAGCGGGAGGAGCCTGAAGAGGTCGGCGTGTTTACTGGGGAGACTACAAGCTTATAAAAACATTGCATCAGAACCGCAAGAAAAGCAGACAACCAGAGCTGCACTATGAGCTCACAGTTTGAGAGAACGCAACCAACAGAGGCAACCAATCGTGGTTAAAGTAGGCGGGTCATGCAAGAGAACCAGAGTCTGATCGATAGCAACTCAAATACTATTCAAACGACGGATGCTTCATGACGTTTTTGCACAAACGTGATCAGAATCAGCAGAACAAAAAGAAACAAAAGAAACAATTCTGATTAATTTCTCAGTCTCAGTTTCTCTATAAAGTTATTTTTGCTTTTCTCCCAAACATCATTTTTGCTGAGGTATTACAGAAACTTGCCGACATCCTGACCCCACCTGTCCTCAGAGCCTTTCAGCTGATCCAAGTGTTTTGTGATGGGGGGCTGGGAATAGCTGGTGGAGTCTCGTGCAGGAGCTTCCAACTCTTAACGAGTCAATACTGCAACAGGAGCCGAGACTTTACACGGGACTGGAGGCTGACTCGACACGTTACGGCTCTGCCTCGGTGTACAATAACATACACACCATCACAAAGCCTGCACGTGTTCGGTGGTCTCCAATAATGTAAGCTAGTCCTGCTTAGAGACAGGAATTTGACAGGGGAGGAAATACTTTGACCTGTGTGCTGAAGAAGGCTATCGGGCTCAAAGTGTCCATCGTGGTGAAAAGTAATACAGGAGTGATAGTGAACAACCAGCACGTACGCTCCTGTGGCGCATATTCATGAAGACAGACGAGGATCTACTACAGATTCTGCTTTCAGAAGTTTAACTCGTGTTTGTTTGTTCTGCTGTTGACATTAACCCACAGAGGTTCAGAGCTTGTGGGAATCATTAAAAGCCACAAAAGCAGAAATATTTAAAGGGCGCTCCAGCAGTTTTTAAACATAAAGGTCATTGTAGTCATCAGGAGGAGCAGCGCTCAGAAACAGCTGTATCATGTCTTCTGTGGCTCCGGAGGAGCTTTGTCAATGTCACGTCTGAGCCTGGAGACTAAACATTTTTCACAGAGAGCTTTTGTTACAAACTGGGGGCGCGAGGTCTGAAAGATGTTGGCGTTCGCCAGGCAGGGAGGGTCAAAGGAAATGATGCTGTTGGTGGCATTATGGAAAATGTAGAGCTCAACTCATACCAAAGTCTAAAAGTTTGTACATATCGATAGAGTTTGGTGATGTCTGCTGAACTGGTTTTAAAGAAAATAATAAAGAGGACTTGGAGACGTGACGTTAGCGCGACCAAACTTATTTTCCTTTTCTCTCCCACATGTCACAAACAACAACAAGGGTTGTTACAGGCCCAACCCACATCTGGACCTGTTGCTTTGGTGCAGATTAATCTTTATTGGCCTCTTAAGAGTTTGTAAATCGATGCAGTAAAACTTTAAATGAATTGTCCTCATCTGGACCTTGTGGAGTGAACCACACCACATACTGGTAGATAAATACCTAAATAAACACTCGATTTCTCGTTATTTGAACAAATTTAAATGTGATTTTTGAATTTGAACAGAAAACAGACGTTCTGGTTTCACTTCAGCTCTCTATAACTCCATTTGATTTTCATTTACGGAGCGTCCATTCGCACCTGGATGAGATTAGTCGACTGACAGGAATTTGGCCGTTTACACCTGATGCTCCAGACGGTTTGTTTTTCACGGATCCATCTGGAAAGGAACAATTACAAACTGTTTGGAAAAAGTCAGGCGCTTTCAAGAAAGACTTTGCAGATGACAGGATGATCTATCTGTCGACGAGAGTGGCTGGTTCACCCACGAGACTGGAGTCCACGCTGCCTTGTTTTTAAACCTGAATGACTCATTATTGTCTAAATTTGGTTACGTCTAGGCAACAGAAATTCCTGGTTTGTGTGAGGAAGTGATTATGGTTTGCGTACGAATAGCATCTGCCTTTATGTGATTATGTTGATTCAGACCAGAGCTGCTGAATGTCTGATGCTTCCACTGGGTTCAAAAACATTTTAAATCAGCTCCGTGAGACAAACTGCTGCTCCTGAAGAACCTAATTAATGATTTAAGAGAAGATTTCAATCTGCCATCAGTTTGGCTTTTCCCCCGTCAACCATGGGTACGTAACTTTACCCTGTGAAGTTTCCTTCTGTACTCCAGATAATTGCTGGTTCAACACGCTGACGCTCGGAGGGAAATCACAGCCTGTGAGCTGTTTATAATGATGTATTGTGTTAGTGATGGATAATGGATTTCTGAAAAACAATGTTTGTCTTTGACTTGTGAAGAGGAGGTCAACCTGCAGCACAAACAGACGGTCGTAGTCAAGACGCTGTGAGGGTTATTTCATCAACGAATGTCATTTAAAACTATCAGTTTTACTCCCAGTGACCTTTCAGGAGGCAACTCGTCCGGATTTAGTCGCCAGAATGATCCAAACTGGTCGGTGGGAGGACTGCTGTGTGGGAGAAAGAGATAGTGTAAACTGCTGGTGCCAGGAGGGGCGTCGGGTCACTTCATATCGATCATAAGGCTGCCAGGACTTCATTACCTGCTCCGGGGTCTTATACCCCAGAGGGGCTACCGCTTTCCTCGACTAAGCAGACATTCAATGATAAGCAACCCGCCCTCCCCTTCACACACACACACACACACACACATGCAGAGCACACACTCAGCTGAGTTTGGTGCTTCATTAATCTGTGTGTGAAAGTGCTACGACCAGCGGAATTCCCCCTCCCTGTTTTTAACTCACGGGAAGTTTGCTATTTGTCCTTCTGCTTAGAGGTTGTGTGTGTGTGTGGGGGGGGTGGGAGGCTATTTTGAGACTGGATTTCACTGATTAAAGGCAAACTTGTGTTTTGGAAAAAGTGTCTGCAGACTAAACACGCTGGAAAGGCGGAACAGATGCAGCTTTGTTGGAAGTTATTCATAGCAGAGGAGCGACGACCCCGGGAGCTCGAGCACCGTCGTGTTGTTTGATTTAACGTTCCTCTGGTTTGAAATCAGGGTGAATGTAAACACGGCGATTTGTTAACTGACAGCTCTGTTTGTGTCCAGATGAAACCAGTCCGTCCAACGTGTGGGACTGTAAGAACCGAGGGGTGAATGGCACCCAGAAGGGCCAGATCGTCTGGAGGCTGGAGCCCGGGCCCTACTTTATGGAGCGTAAGTCACCGAAATCGATCACAACTGAGAATCGATTCATTCTGCACTTTAAAGATATACTGTTGATATGATGAAACATACCTGCAGCTCCAGGAGAAAGATAGTTGATTGCTGACTCTCATCCGCCAGATCGTCAAATGCTCACACTTTGTGTTGGCGTCCGACCCGAACAGCCGGCCCAAAGCGCCAGTATTTGACGATCAAGTTGTTCCACAGCATAATTTGATTTTTCTGGCCAACAATAGGCAGATGATCTCTGCACCGCTTCCACATCCCATAACTCTTCTCTGCTTCCTCTGCAGCCGAGACAAAGATCTGTTTCAAGTACTACCACGGAGTGAGCGGAGCGCTGAGAGCAACGACCCCCTGCATCACCGTGAAGAACCCTGCGGTCCTGGTCCGTTTGAATCGGTTTTATATTTAGACACTCAGAGTCTCAGGTTTAGCTCCATCAGTGCGGTTAAAATTAGGCATTAGAGCGAATATTACACCAAAGAATTACAGATACTTTGGTTTATTTTCGGATTAGAGTTTGTGAGACTCATTCACGCACAGTTTTGTTGATTATAACGTTAGATGTTTGTTTCTGTTGTGAGCCGACACGCAGGGCCAAGTTTACTGATTCAACTTGCTGGAAGTCTGTTTTTTTTTTTTTTTTTTTTGGACAGACATGACTATAAAACAAATGGCTGCCTGGAAATCTCTCTGGAAATGTGCAGAGGTCTTTGAGAAATTGATCAGTAGTCCTGTGAAGTGAGCGTAATGAGGCCTCGCTGTGGTTCAGGCAGGCACATAAATCAGAGTTTGTATACGGTGTTTCGTACCGTCCTGTTGATTGACGGCCAAATGCTCAATTTATCCCAACATATGGACCTCCTACTGTTAATCCCTAGCATCCGTATGAATAATGTAACTCTCTCTGCTTCTTCGGCGGTGAGCAGTCAGCAGCTTTCAGTCCGTTTAGTATTGTGGTCGTCTGGTGTCTCCCAGGTGGAGGGGCTGGCGGAGCAGGTGGGCGTTGAACATCCACGAAAACTGATCAGCTTCACCCTGACAGGTGAGTTGGAATCACTTTCTTAAACTTGCTCGGACGGAACCGTCTCGTCCTTACAATCCTGGTGTTGCTGATGCTTTCCTGCAGATCTGCGCGCCACGGGCCTGAAGAAGGGAATGTTTTTCAACCCCGACCCGTACCTGAAGATGTCCATCCACCCAGGGAAGAGGAGCGTCTTCCCCATCTTCAGCCACCACGGGCAGGAGCGCCGGTCAGCCATCATCGCCAACACCACCAACCCCGTCTGGCATGGAGAGGTGACGATTACTGCTGCACTACACGACACTACACACTCTCTGAAATCAGCAGGACGCGACTGAGAACGTTTTGGCTTTGCCTCTCTGCAGAAATACACGTTTGTGGCGCTGATGACAGACATCCTGTACATCGAGGTGAAGGACAAGTTTGCAAAAAGTCGACCGATCATCAAACGCTTCCTCGGGCAGCTCACGATCCCCGTGCAGCGGCTTATAGAGAAAATACCAGGGTAGGTGGAAAACGTAGTTCTTACAGATCGTACTTTATGGATCTACAGTCAGCTGCAGCGTTTGGTTTGGTCAGAAGGACGTATTTCCTGATCCTAGCATCAGAAATGACATCTTGACTGATTAACTTTGAGGGTTTCTTTCTCTGTCCGTCCAGAGTCCAGCCTGTGAGCTTCCCCCTGTGCCGACGCCTGCCGACTGAACACGTCAGCGGTCAGTTGCAGTTCAAAGTGGAGCTCACGTCGACCGGGCCGGATGGTAAATCTGACTTTAAATTATATCTCAAGTATTTGCCTTAACTTGCTCCCCTGACAGCAAAATGTTCCTTGCGTGTTGTAGGTGCCTCTCCTGATTCAATCATTGGCATGTCGTCCTTGAACGGAGCTCCAGGTACTCCCTCCGATGATGAGGACCTTCCCCACCATCTTCCGGGTGTGGTCTCCTCGAGCCTGTCTCCGACCGGCTCCCAGGGCTCACAGAGCTTGTGGGAAGGCGGTGCCACGGCCTTACCGGATAAAGAACTGTCTCTTGTTGGAGCTGAGGCCAGATTTCTTGGGCCCGCAGGTTTGTCAGGTCATGAAATCCTCCAGAGGTCCCTCATGGAAGGCCTGGATGCTATCGAGGCCCCTAAAGGCCCCGGAGAAAGACCCCTGGGCGCGGCCTCGCCTAAGCTGCGTTCGAGCTTCCCCACACACACGAGGCTCAGCGCCATGTTGCACATCGATTCGGACGAGGACGAGGACAGGTCCGGGGCCAATGACATCAGCCCGGTGCCTCTGTCGCCGCTGCTGTTGAACGGGGATCCTCCCGATATCACGGAGGAAGAAGACCCGTTTCCTGAGCTGCAGCCGGAGCAGCTGGAGGCGTCGGTGCTGGAGGAGCTCGAGGGGGCGGTTGGTGGGACAGAAGACGTGCCCCCGGACGCAGAGGCGGTCCTGGGGATGGGACTCGGTCTGGACCTGGACGATATTGAGCCAGACGTCTTCTCCGAGGTGGACGAGACTCCTTTCACAGAGGCTGTGTCCCATACAGCTCCGCCGGAGGGTGGAGAGGTGCACGAGGACGGACGGGGGCCTCTGGAGGACCCGTCCTCCGACATCGACACCTGCTCCATGGCAACAGCCCAGCAGACGGTCGTGTCGTCGTCAGAGAGCTGTCCGATCACACTGACCACGGCTGTGGTGAGTTCACTGACACGCAGCTCTCTGTCTGTGCATCAGTCTGAAGTGTTTCCCTTTAAGGGCTGCAAATAAGGTTTGTTTTTATCATCTGACGATATTTTTTATAACTAATCTAGTTATTGTCTGCAAGATAAAACCAGAAAACACAACATGTATTAGCAAAGTCACCAAATTTGTGAATCTGGTAACTTAAATCACTTTTATAGATTTTAAGTTGCCGAGACTTTAGAAGGCAGGAACGAGATCACCACAAGTTTCTTTGTCTTCTCTTTCATACAATGAAAATAAAGATCTTTTCTATTCAAAGTAATATTTAAGCAGGATTTCTTTATTTTTTACTCAAGTATGAATTTGAGGTGTTTTTTACAACACTGTCGACAGGTTGCTGGGTGAAATACTAATTAAAATGATGCATTTTTTAAGGTTTATTGTGTAAAAGAAGCACAAATCAACAAGACAGCTGTGAGTTGATCACCTGCATCACTAATAAATATCACAGTGAGCCGGCTGGTGAACACATAATCAGCTCGTCTGTTTCTGTTTTTGTGTTCTAGTCGTCAGATGTCATCGTACCGTTTCTTTATCTCCTCGGACTGAACATGCAGCTTCGGTCCACTCCGAGTGTCGGTTCTGTCCCCACAGTGTACACACTGTACCGAGCAGCAGCCTCCGCTGGGTCCTAGCACCAGCTGGATTCACGTGACACTGCATCATAAAAATGTACTGCAGCAGCGTCAGTGCACGTTCACACCGGGCTGTTAAATAACGTGTTCTGAAGTAGTCGGCGGCTCGGAGATGACGTGTGGCGCCGACTCGCTGATCTGTGTTTCATCAGATTCTGAGACAAACATTCTCTGCTTGTTGCTTTTAGCAGTTACTCCTACGCACTAGCACATTTTTGCATGAAGTCAAAAGTTTCTCCGTTTTCTTCCGTTGCCGTGGCGATGGAGCCGGTGCTCCTCACGCTGTGTCGACCCACTTCCTGTAATTCACACATATTTTGTAGCAGCAGGTGTGAATGTCTTTGCGTATCAGTGTGTTTGTGACAAACATCCTCACCTGTAACGATTATCGGTCCGTAGGAGGCGGAGGAGGGAGCGGAGACGGCCATAGATCCTGGGGGAGACGTGGTGTCCCGCACTCCTCCGACCAATCAGGCCGTAGACGATGAAGGCGGCGGGCAAGCGGCCTCCGCTGAGTCTGAAGGAGAAGCTCCTCCACCGATCGAGCAGGTGGAGTTGGAGGAGATGACTGAGAGGAGGCTGAGCATGCAGGCTGCAGGGGGCGTGGCCGAAGAACCGGAAGGGGCGGGGGCAAAGCCACAGGAGGAGGCGGGGTCTGCGGATTCAGAGCAGGTCACCACGGAAACAGATGGAGAGGACGGTAATCAGCGTTTGTCTGGGGGACGATTTATGTACCATCTCCACATTTAAACATTATTTTTGTTTCCTGTGCTCAGGATCTCACGTTAACGGTCATCCTGTGCGTTCGCTCCCTTCAGTCCGTCACGACATCCACAGATACCAACGTGTGGACGAGCCGCTGCCTCCCAGTGAGTGTGTGTGTGTGTGTGTGTGTGTGCATGCTGCATGTTTGTCTAGTGTGTAGTTGTCTGTGTGTAGCAGTGTGCCTGTGTTTGTTTGTGTGTACAAGTACATTCACTCAAGCACTGTGTTTTGAAGTACTTGTATATTTTAATTGAGTATTCCCACTTTGTTTTGCAGATGTTAGCATGCTAGCACTCTAAACTAAACATTAAACGTGCTAAACATGAGCATGTTAACACCTGAATGTTAGCATGCTTAAGGTGCATAAATACATTTTATCCTAAAATAGATGGTTAATTAAAGATTTCTTGTCGTGGACGCGTTAATAACGAAGTATAAAGTCTCACTGCAGTCTGGAGTCGTGTGTTTGTTCCTCTGAGGCATTAATCACCTCCTGTCAAATACCGATCACCTCTCAGACTGGGAGGCCCGGATCGACAGCCATGGGAGGATCTTCTTCGTGGACCACGTGAACAGAACCACCACATGGCAGCGTCCCACCGGACCTCCGGCCCCGCAGGGCCTGACCCGCTCCAACTCCATCCAGCAGATGGAGCAACTCAACCGCAGGTTCGCTTTGTCACTTTTAGAGAAACTAGTTTAGTAAATATTTGTATCAAAAAGACAACAATCTTTGCTAAAATAGTGTAAAACTGTACTTCCTCTGCACTGACTTCATCTTTACTGTGGATCTCAGGTACCAGAGCATCAGGAGGACGATAACCAACAGTGATCGGGCGGAGGAAGCCCCGGTCGACCTGCTCCCCGAACCAGAAAGCGATCTGATGCCTCACTCCATCTCTGGTTCGTGTCGACAAACCCAAAACAGACAAATTACCGGTTTCATTCACAGACACAAGAAGAGGAATATTTGCACAATTCAGTGACTCACCTCTCGCGGATGATTCATCTCTTGAAATGCTTGTTTACACACAAAGCTCTCATAGTCTTTCATATCGCTGACACGAACGCTTTGATATGTCATTTAGAATTGTGTTTTCATGAGATGAGCCGCTCTCATTAGTGCGACGGCTTGTTTTTCCTGCAGAATACCGACGAGACAGTGCGGTCGCTCACTCCAGCGGGCGGTCGCGTCTCTCGCTGCTGCTCCAGTCGCCCAGCGCCAAGTTCCTGTGCAGCCCCGACTTCTTCACCGTGCTGCATTCAAACCCTGTCAGTACAACACACTTCTGTCCACATACAGACAAACATACTGTACTTTTTGACTGATTTAAAGGAAAGATTCACCCAAAAGTGAAAATGTAATCATTATCTCGTCAGGTGAATTTTCATCGTCCATCTTGAGTTGATGAAAAATGGAAACACTGTTCTCTCGTGTTGCTCTCGTCCCTTTCTGATGACATCACCTCTCTCCTCTCTCCACCCAGAGTGCCTACCGCATGTTTACGAGCAACACCTGCCTGAAGCACATGATCAGTAAGGTGCGTCGGGACGCTCATTACTTCGAGCGCTACCAGCACAACCGCGACCTCGTCACCTTCCTCAACATGTTCTCCAACAAGCAGCTGGAGCTTCCTCGGGGCTGGGAGATGAAGCACGACCACACTGGGAAGGTGTGTGTTTGTGTGAACCCCTGATTTTAGACATTTGACCCCAAAGCTGAGCTCACGTGTCCTGAAGACTGTAATCTCTGCTCAGTCCTTTTTATAATCTTTCCTCTCAGTGTGAACGTCTGTTTCTGTGTGTTTCTGTGTGTACACGATGGCGTTCATCCCCGCCTGACTGCGTGTTTTTCCATCTCGATCCTCAGCCTTTCTTCGTGGATCACAACTGTCGCTCCACGACCTTCATCGACCCTCGGCTGCCCCTCCAGAGCTCTCGCTCCACCGGGCTGCTGGCCCACCGCCAGCACCTGAGCCGCCAGCGCAGCCACAGTGCCGGGGAGGTGAGAGACCAGCCGCCACTGCACCACTCGTCACCGGGAGTCGGCTTTAAGCGAGCAGAGACACTGCGATGTTTAGAGAGGCTTCCTGAGATTCTGCACCGTGGACTCAGGCAGGGTCACGAGCGATGACATCATGGCTGCTTGAAATTCAAGTCAGCAGCAGAAATTTAAAGCAGTTCATTTCACAGCTGTGATATTTTACCTCCTTTAGTGCAAAGAGACACCGAGTAGTTTGTACATGCTAGTCGGCAAAGTACATGTTGGCAGGAAACATGTCTGCAAACCACAGATATGTGGAAAAATCAAGTTTCTTCAGATGTAATTTTCCATTCTATGTCATGACAGCTTGTGTTTGCTGCTTCTGGTCAGGTTTAGGTGCAGAAACCACTCGTGTAGGGCCGGAAGAGGTCGTGTTTTGGCTTTAGATGACATCAAACACAGCTGGATCCGTCCTGACATCTTGTCAACAATATCTGTTATTTGTTCTCACAGACCTGAATGGAAATTGTCCCGAGGTCTCTCACTCACACATGTTGCATATCTGAAGAACGACAGTGGCGTTTAGCTCCCTGATGAACAAATTGCTCCACCTTTGATTACTGATTCCAAATACCTGAGCGAGTTCTGGTCAGATACCAGTGTGTTAAATATACCTGTTATACAAATGTACGTTTATAGATATTGCTCCTTGATAAATTGACTTTAATGGAATAAGAAATTAGAGATTTGTGGTCATCGGGGGAACATACAGGTGGGTGTTGGCCGATGACCGGCGGGTAAATCAGTGTCAGAACTAGGATGCGACCTGAACCGTAGTGCCTCCTCTCGTCACAGGTGGTGGACGACTCTCGCCAAGCCAACCCGCCCGTCATGCCCCGCCCCTCCAGCACCTTCAGCGGCTCCACTCGGAGTCAGTACCAAGACGTGGTTCCTGTGGGTGAGTCGGGCTGAATCACATGTACACAGAGAGCCATCAGGTGTAAACACACACACACACACACATTTATAAATCCTCCTTCCTGATTCTCTCCAGCCTACAACGACAAGATAGTGGCGTTTCTACGGCAACCCAACATCGTCGAGATCCTGCAGGAGAGGCAACCCGAGCTCGCCAGGAACCACTCGCTCAAGTACGTCTGTGTTTACCCTCCTCTGTCCTCCTTCTGTCTTCTTCTCTCGCTCTCGCTTCCTCTCAAGCCATCATCATCATCATCATCATCACCATCATCATCAGTCACCCTGAACACACAGTTAACCTTTAATCCTAATGGATTGAGTCAGTTTACCCACTGATGGGTTTTGTGTGTGTGTGTGTGTGTGTGTGTGTGTGTGTGTGTGTGTGTGTGTGTGCAGGGAGAAGGTGCAGTTTATTCGCACCGAGGGAGTCAATGGGCTGGCTCGTCTCTCCAGCGACGCCGACCTCGTCATGCTGCTAAGGTGAGTCCTGTGTGTGTGTGGGTGTGTGTGTGTGTGTGTGTGTGTGTGTGTGTGTCAGAGGCTGATTAATGGTCACTATTCACTATCCATGAATACAAGTCTAGTTCCCATTTTACCCCCTGATGCTAATGCTAAACTGTTATATGGCGTAGTGAAGTGTAACTAAGTACATTTACTCGAGTACTGTACTTATATATTCAGGTATTTCAAAAATGTACATGTCTTGTTGTGTAATAATAACAATCTCAGTCTGTCAGTGACAAAAATAAACACTTTTAATGGACGTTTGATCTTTGATGGTCACAGTTGCCCCAAAGCATTAAACTGCAGTCCTACTTTTGACGACTCATTTACACATAAAACATGTAAATATACGGCGCAGGTTTAAAAATACAGAAGTAATTCCATGACTGCTTCTAGAGGTGCTCTCAGAGGAAATATTTTTTGAATATTTGTTTGATGACTTCAGTATCTTCACAAATTATAATTCTTCACCACGTGTTGCCAAAAAGTGTTTGTTTTAATTCTCCTCCTTCGAAAGTCAAATCAACTCTTTTCTCAACCTTCTTGGATTAGCTGGAAAAAAAATGCACCGTCACAAAGCTGTTTTTTTTTTTCTGACACCGCCTCTCTCTTGTCTCCAGCTTATTTGAGGAGGAGGTGATGTCATACGTGCCACCATTACTCCACCCGAGCTACAGCATCGCCTCTCCGCAGAGCTCCCCCGGTCAGTCTCCGTCTCCGCGGCGACACTCTCTCTCTCTCCTCTTTATTAAATTCTTACCTGTGTTATTAAATTCCACCGTGAGGTTTGTTTACATCGTCTCACTAAACAACAGAAGCAATTTCATCCGTACCTTCATATATAACGCAGGTTGATGTTGACATTAAAATGATGTGTCTTCTTTCAGACTGTGTGTCCAACTTTTATCGTCCGTTGTCTCCATCTTTGTTCTTTCTTCCCGTGACTCTTTGATTTATATCTCAGGCACCCAGCGAGCCAACGCCCGAGCTCCCGCTCCCTACAAGCGAGATTTTGAGGCTAAACTGAGGAACTTCTATCGAAAGCTGGAGACCAAGGGTTACGGACAGGGACCGGGGAAAGTCAAGTAGGTTTACACTCCAACAACAATAGATAATAACTATCAGGTGGACTTTACGCTGTAGTCACTGCGTTTTTGTGTGTGTGTGTGCTCTCAGACTCATCATACGCAGGGATCACCTCCTGGAGGACGCCTTCAACCAGATCATGTGTTACTCCCGTAAAGACCTGCAGAGGAGTAAACTCTACGTCAGCTTCGTGGGCGAGGACGGGTGAGAAAGACTCATTTCGGTCCAGATTCATCTTCTTATCAGGATTTAGTCAGAGAAGTTTTGCTGACACATTCGTTACAAAATCAAATGTCCATATTTTACCTTTTTACTCAGAGGTTATGTATGAATAGAGCTGAATTACATTAATCAATCATTTAGCTCAGTGATACTCTAACTGTGGTACATTAAATGCTAAAAACTGCGCTCCAAACTGACAACAGTCCATTTTCACTAACTTTCCTGTGGCGCACGGTGCATTTGGTCCGTCTGAAATCCATCACGAAAGTTCGATCTTTCAGTTTCATGTTTTACAAACACATGAATAATCTTCTGGTTGCACAGAATATACACACAGAGCTACGTGCAAACAAGGCTAAGTTAGATTTGTTAGCTAAACTCTTCTCCGTGAGTAGATGCTCGCTTCCTTCTGCGATGATGTTAGTGTCTATAATTTCCTAGAAAGTAAATAGCTTCTACATGAAACTGCTCTGTGGATTATCTTGAGTCACCGGGTCATGATTTCAAATGTAGTTATTGGCGCTTTGATCACCACAAGCCGAGTGCCATCCAGTTCAATTACATACGAGAGAAGACAGACATCTTTACGGTTAATATCTCCAAAAATGTGCAACTCACACTAAAAACAATCTCATAGATTAACAACACGACAGGTACAAAAAAAGTTTCAAATTGTGCAGTAACACACAGATCTGATTACATAAATCTACAGTCTTTAGTCGATGAGCAGCTGGAGAACGTGGGCGGGAGAAGAGCTACTACTGAAGAGTATTAATAGTAGATTTATGTAAACAAACATTACAGATGATTGACAGCGTCTACGCCGTGTTTTCGTAGATGGTAGAATGAGTCACACGACATCTTTTGTCATCAGATAATTGTATCATCTTGTGTCTTCGGTGCTGATGATTGTGTTGTAGTTGATTCATGGTTCGTTCGCCCTGCAGGCTGGACTACAGCGGACCCTCCAGAGAGTTTTTCTTCCTCGTCTCCAGAGAGCTCTTCAACCCGTACTACGGCCTGTTCGAATATTCAGCCAATGACACGTACACCGTCCAGATCAGCCCCATGTCGGCCTTCGTAGACAACCACCATGAATGGTAAGTTTATAGTCTGCTTACCGTCTGTTTTCTGGAAGTGGCAGTAAAGAGTTCATGCCGTCAGCTCCGTGCCGATCCCAGAATAGAAGTCGTTTGCGGGGTGCTGTGTGGAAATCTGGATCGCCCATTTGTCAGTCGTGCCTCATTGACACCGGTTTGTTGGACGGATGCACGGTTGGATGATGGATGATCAGACTGATGAAAAGCGGGCCAGACAAGAAAATCACAGTATCAGAGGCTGGATGAAGAAGATAGAACATGAAGTCTTCAGGGTTTGTTTTTTTATGTCATGCTTCATAAACATGGCAGCACTTATCAAACTGAAGAATGTCAAGTCAATATTTATGTTCTTTCTTGTGTTGAACCCTGTTCAGATCGGATATGAACATGTGTCTCGAGTGACCTCCTCATATATCACTTCCGCACTTATATATGCAAATAAATATATAAATCAGTGGGACAGAAACAATGTTTTTTAGAAACTTATTGTTTGATATATGGCGAATTTACAAGAAGGCCCAAATTGTTAAGAATTTGTTGTAAACAGTGTTTCACAAAGTTTATAAAGTTTCTCCTGACTTAACAACAAACAAAATTGCATGATTTCTAAAGGGACTCTGGGGATATTGTGGTTACTAGTTCAATGATTGGGTTGGTTGAAATAGACAGTGTGTTATCTTCTTCTTCTTCTTCTTCTTCTTCTTCTTCTTCTTCTTCTTCTTCTTCTTCTTCTTCTTCTTCTTCTTCTCCTTCTTCCTCTGCGTACACATTAAAAGAAAGTGGCCCCATGACCTCTGAATGTGGTCCGAGTGATCCGATCTCAAACTGGTCCTCGGTGCGTCTTGGAGCTGTTCACACCTGTACACTTGTGATCGGATCGCTCAGGAGGGATGTTGGTACCGGGTCTGAACAGAGTGTTTCTCCAGACAGACAGAACAGAGAATCATGTTTAAAGTGCGAGCTTGGTGTGAAGCTCCTCGTCTTCCCTGTTGGTTCAGACTCCAGCTCTGTTCTGACTCAGTTTATTGTTCTCACTGTGAATCCTGGGAGGATTGTATTTATTGTCTCAGACAGTGTCACCATCTGGTGCATCCTCAGTTGGAAACTGATCTTCACATTTCACTTAAGCCTCTTAAATGCGACATGAAGCACAACAACGTGTAGGCACAGGCCGAGAAACGTCCACAATGTTTATGTTTCTGCGGAAAGAAGATTTAAAATCTGTCAACAACTCACAGAGTAAACCGGCTCCATCTGGTGCTCACAGCACTTGATGTCAAAAGTCATTTAAATGGGCTAATAAATCCAGTTCTGGTGCTGAAGTGCGTGTTCACCTGTACTTCCTGTCTTCCTGTGTCCAGGTTTCGCTTCAGTGGGCGTATCCTGGGCCTGGCTCTGGTCCATCAGTACCTGCTGGATGCCTTCTTCACCCGACCTTTCTACAAGGGGCTTCTTCGCATGTAAGTCCCTCCGCCTTCCTGCCTCTTACTTCCCGCTCCATACCAGCACTTCCAGTCAGACCCCCCTCCCTACCTCCAACAGACTGCTGAGAATACGAGTGCTTCAGTCAGATCCTCTCAGCCGGCAGCTGGCTGGGTTTCCCATCAGTCGGAGCAGCGTCCTTATTAATAGCTTTGTCCAAACAAGCTCAAACTCTGCCAAATGTCTGCGCTAAGGACAGATGTTTATGTGATATTAAGAGCTCCTAACCTTCCCAGCAACAGGGAGCTTTTTTTGGCTGCAGCAATATTGCACAGACAATTTGTCAAACAAATAGAAATGTATTCTAAATTGTACTAACAAGCACATTAGATATTTCATGCAGGCTGACAGCAAAACGATGCATGCAAAAAAAAAAGATGTTATTTCAGGTCATCGGAGTGACTGAACGTAAAACTTTTCATGATGCAGATTCACCAAAATATAAAGAAATATAAGCTAAGCTACAGTTAAAAACAAATAACATATCATCTTCATAGCCTCCATATACAGTAAGCTGATGCCTCAAGGAACAAAAAACTGTAGAATTGTTTAAATTTAGTAGAATAAGCTTCTATAGTTTTACGATATCAGCACATAAATTGACATAACTAAGACTCAGAAAGTCTCATCAACATGATTCTATATCTTAAACTCTGACACTCTCCTCTTGCTTCACAACTGTGGAAAAAAAGGGAAGAATTTAATTTTTTAAAGCCTTTTTTTCTGTAAATGATGTCCTTTACTTTCTGACAGTATTTGTTAGAGGACCTGGAGCCTGTTTAGTTTCACCATCATGCTAATCTAAAAATATAAATATATTGCATGCTGAGCGAAATATGTTGTGACAGTAGAGCTCCCTAGAAATTTTGTATTTCATAAACATTTTAAGCACTTATAAAATCCCGTCTTCACTAAAAGGTCTGTCACGCAGGAGAGCAAAACCAGATAACCCAAAAGGAAAGGTCAAAGATGTCATATTGACATTTAATGTTGGCTCATTGATTCACAACCTCAACACATGCTTTGAGTAAGAACATGTTGACTTTATTTATTATCTGTGTGAATCTCAGGGGTTTAACTGATACATAATGAATTTGAGCAAACATATGGTCTTGTCCTGAATCTCCCTCTGTGTGTTTAGTTTATTACCTTTAGCTTTCTTTATGGAAAGCTATCTCACACTGGCAGTTAACCTTTGACCTCCCTCCTTATAATCAGCCGTGGTTTATGAGTAGGGCGACCCGTCGATACCTCGTTGACCCCTCTGCCGTCTCCCTGCAGCCCCTGTGACCTGAGCGACCTCGAGTTCCTGGACGAGGAGTTCCACCAGAGCCTGCAGTGGATGAAGGACAACGACATCGAGGACATGCTGGACCTCACCTTCACCGTCAATGAGGAGGTGTTCGGACAGGTGTGTGACTGCAGCCTGGTTTAATCTGTAGCCTGGTTAAATTTGTGACTGCAGCCTGGATACATTTGTGATGCAGCCTGATTAATTCTGTGACTGCAGCCTGTTTAAATTAGCGACTGCAACCTGCTTAATTTTGCGAATTTAGCCTGATTAAATGTGTGACTGCAGCCTGATTAAATTTGTGACTGCAGCCTGATTAAATTTGTGACTGCAGCCTGGTAAAATTGTAGCCACAGCCTGGTTAAATGTGTGACTGCTGCCTGGTGAAATGTGTGACTGTAGCCTGGTAAAATTTGTGATACAGCCTGTTTAAATTAGTGACTGTAACCTAGTTAATTTTGCGACTTTAGTCTGGTTAAATGCGTGACTGCAGCCCGGTTAAATGTCTGACTGCAGCCCGGTTAAATGTCTGACTGCAGCCTGGTTAAATGTCTGACTGCAGCCCGGTTAAATGCGTGACTGCAGCCCGGTTAAATGTCTGACTGCAGCCCGGTTAAATGTCTGACTGCAGCCCGGTTAAATGTCTGACTGCAACCCGGATAATTTTGTGACTTCAGCCTGGTTGTATTTATGATGCAGCCTGGTTAAATATGGGACTTTACACTCAGATGTAAGTTTTCCTTGCCTGCGTGTGATCCTGCAGATCACAGAGCGAGAGCTGAAGCCGGGCGGGGCTGGTATCCCCGTGTCGGAGAAGAACAAGAAGGAGTACATCGAGCGGATGGTGAAGTGGCGTATAGAGCGAGGAGTGGCCCAGCAGACGGAGAGCCTGGTCCGAGGCTTCTATGAGGTACAACACTGAACGTCGGCGTATCAATGAGTCACTCTTGAAAGGGCAATAAGTAAGATTTTCTTTAGAGCACAAACTGGCTGAAACACTGTGTGATCAGTGACGCAGTGTGGTTGCGTCATTGCATCAGGTGCTGAGATTTTCATGTTTTTATAACTGAAGACCCCACGAGCGTCCGTCCACCCCCACCCCGTCTGACATCTGGCATTTTCAGCTTTGAGGAAAAGAGGCTAAAAACAAGTTGTGATGAAGCCGAGGAGAAAATGACAAAGCAGCATTTTAGCGAGCGCCATCATGACTCATCGCTCTCCATCAGACATCTGGGTTCGATCTTTGCTCTTTCTGCTCCTGAGAGCCGGCCTGTCGTGATGATTATCGACTCTTCGTCCGCGTTCGGTCGTAACAAATAAGACGTGATCAGGACTGTTTAATCAGAATACAAACAATAAGTTGACTGCAAATTATCTGTTCAACTCATGAAAAGTGCGTCTGACAATCAGGGTTTCTAGACAAGATGCAAGAAGAATTTAATCCTTTTTATCCACACTGAATATGGAAGATACATATTTTCAATGGCCTTTGATTAAAAAGCCTCAACAACAAAACTCGTTCAAAATTCAATTTTTAACGTTGTTACCTGTACCGATATTAGGAATATACAGAATATATACACAGAATGGTTATCAAACACTTGTGACAAACATTTCTAACAGAGGAAGGATAATTTATAGTTTAACAATAAACTTTATTGTCTTTTTAATATACACATATATGGATAAATCAACATTGTTGGCGATTTGCACACGTTGTACTTTAGCAAAGTTCTCCTAGAGCTTTAATTTATTCAGGATATTTAATTATTTTTCTAATTCCAGCACCTGATCATTAGTATTTATGCTCTTTTTAAGAGGTGTAGCGCTATTATGCTATTATATTATTATATCAGTGGCATAAAATTATCTCAGAATGATAATAATATTGTTTATCGCTGTTGTTTGTTTGGACAATATATCGTCAAAATCAATTGTCGAATCAAGTTTCTTTCATGTCATTCCCCCTGTGATCTCATTTCCTGTCACTGCTAAGCTGTCCTATCAAAATAAAGCCATAAAAGGCCAAAACAAACAAAACAAAGAGATTCCATAAAACACAGGAAATTCCAAATAAAACACAAGAATTTAAGAAAAAAACAGGAAGAAATCAACTTCTAACGCAAAAGGCATGACATGGAATGACAAAATAGAACACAGAAACATTTTAAAACAACACATATTTGGAGCTTGACTGGAATCGGCGGTATGTTCAGTATTTATTTTCACAGTGTGTGTTTGGGTTTTGTGCGCTGGTCAGCTCGGGACACGTTCCTGCCGAGCGTGCCTGCAGAGGTCTGTTCAGCGTCTGAGCAACGACAGATAAACATGTTTGTATTCATCTGACATATTTGTACGGGCGAGAACTCTTTCCAGTTTATAACCGAGAGAAGATGAATGTTGACATCGGCCCTCCCTGCTGTGGACGCTCAGCGTGACAGAGTGGAGCAGCAGTGGACTGTAATCTGGACCTCGCCGCTCGGATTCTGCTTTCTCCTCCCCGTGTTTTCACACCTGGTTCAAAAACACCTTGTTTAACTCCCTCACCTGGCAGGATGACAGACCGTGTGTTGATGTGCATTTACAGGCCAAACCCAACGTTTACAGTCAACAAGCTGACGAAGGCTTTTCCCACAATAATGTTTGTCCTCAGGATCAGCAGACGTATTCAACCTCTGGTCCCTCTGATAACTTTGTTAGTCGGATAATAAAACCCGTTCATTAGACAGTCAGGAGTCCAACATACTACTTCCTGAATGTTTCCTGTGATAATGAGAGGAATCACAAGTTATTTATGCCATTATCACGCAATAATTAATGTTCTTTGTTTGCTTGAGATGTTGAGAAACAAGCTCTGCCTCGACATGTCTGACTGAAGGCGTCAGGAGCAGAGGAGGGAATTTACGAGAATCGAGCTGACGGCCTATTTAGCTAGAATTAAAACGAGGTGTTTTTGTTTTATGACATGTTAAAAGTGCATCGTTTTAACTCATCGAGCGTCAGACGTCTGGAATGTAAACGTCCAGCCTCTTTATTATAAATCTGTGGCCCTCCAAATAAAGTATCCGATCCAGTAACTCCCTCCATCAATGATGAATGATCAACAATACTCTGTGATACCATGTGTTAAATCTGTTGGTCTGTGTTTTCCAGGTGGTGGACGTGCGGCTGGTGTCCGTGTTCGATGCCAGGGAGCTGGAGCTGGTGATCGCAGGCACTGCAGAGATCGACCTGGCAGACTGGAGGAACAACACCGAGTACAGAGGAGGTACGTGAAGCTGCAGGGAGGTGATGGGGCAACGGAGCGGAGATGAAAAGCGTTCACGGCACGCTGGCGGCAACGTGAGGAAACTGGCAAAGTCAAAATGGAAAACACAGCTGACGTATTCATCCACAAGCAGCGTGTGTGTGCATCCGTTAACTCTCGGAGGGATTTCCAAGTTTTTTTTTTCCTCAACCAGTCTGAGGATTAAAACCCAGAATTCTGCCCCGACTTCTCGGGAGATGTATGAATATGAATGACGAATGTAAGATAGCTAATTTCACACTGGCTCATTCAGCTTCATCCCTCCAGATCCTCTGAACGTGGCGGGGCCGTCACAGCTCAACAGCGAGGTTTCAGAAGTAAATGTCACATTAATGTCCTGAATCGAGGATGTTGACGATCAGCCGTGATGTCGTGAAGACGATTTCTACAGCTCTCATGTTTCTGAGAGAGGAACGCTGCTTTGTCACAAAAGAAATTCATGAAGTTTGGTCAGTTATTAAAGGTCTTCTAAGGATATGACCAAACACTGCTGGGTCAAAAATATACATACAGTAATTCTGATATGTGGTTAAATGTCGACTTGCCATCCTCAAGCTTCTGGTCGTCCTCTGGACAGAATCGGTGAAGTTCAGCTAAATTTGTCTTTGTTTCTTCAGTCCAGTCCAGATGTTCTGGGTGGGGAGATGATTGTTTGGGATCATTTTCCTGCTGCACCAGAGACCCAATCTGCTACTGAGGATTTTAGGTTTTCCTGAAGCATTTGGAGATAATCCTCCGTCTTCATCGTTCCATTTACTTTCTTTAGAGCAGCAGATCCACCAGCAGCAAAACAGCCTCACAGCATAATGCGACCAGCACCGAGCTTGGCAGTAGGTTTGGTGTTTTATCTGACCACAGAGTTTTCCTCCAGAAGGTTTTTCTCTTTGTCCGTGTGATCAGCACCAAACTTCAGTCGAGCTTTCAGGAGTTCACATTGTCAGACGACCTATAAGAACGTCATCACTGAACCAAACTTCATGTGTGTTTGTGGATGTAAACTTTAGACGACGACTGTTTACAACATAGACTTACCACAAGCTTTGAGATTGTGAATCAATGGTAATTTGCCAGTAAGTTTCACAAGATATCAATACATTTTAGACAAATATTTGTTGTTCTTGGCGTTACGGAGAAGAACAACAAAATCCACGATCTTAAAGTGTGACAGCGGCGATTGGTGCCAAAGCAAAAAGGCTGTCTGACAGCGTAAAGCGCCAAAAATCTTCAAAATACAGCTTAAACTTAAATGGATATATATATTTTCATCAGAAGACCCCAACTATCATCAAGAGACAGACACTAAAACAGAGTTTGTTTTGCACATTAAAGCATGTAAACAAACCAAAAATACAAATATGAACCTGATATGGGACCTTTTAAAAGGAGTTCAGCCACCGAGGATCTGTTCCCACGCTGATCATAAATGAGCTCCCAACTTTCTAATCAGTGTGCTTGTTAACACAAAAAAAAAAATGTCAGCAATAACAAGTGAAACAGCGTGAGATATTTGGCTGCTGAGGAACAGATGGAGCGCTTCTGAAAAAGCTTCCAGTTCACATTGAAACTGTGACGGAGACGTGATGTTCCAACACACCCGCGGCGCCAGAGAGCCGCGTCTCTGCTGGACGTGTTTCAACGCTGCAACACGGAGTCCAAACTGCAGAAGTCTGAAGTTTGTTCCTGTCAAATTCAAACTAGACGCTTGAATTCTCAAAGATAAACCCAGTTGATTCAATCTAACAAGGTACTTTAACTCCTTCCTGCACATTAAATAATGAATCTTCAGTCCGAGAAATCATTTCATTATCAGAAATGTGCCGTATAATGAGCCCTTGAGAACTTTGGGGAGTTGTTTCTATTAAATCATATTAATACACATTGTGTTCAGTGGCAGCATGCAGGCTCCGGCGTCCAAACCATTTACAAGACATCACATTAAAAGGCTCTTTAAAGGGTTCTGGCCAGTGCAGTTGAAGAGCGGCCAGCAGCAGCAGAGAGACAAGAGAGAGAACTCAAAGTGACGTTTGGGCCGTGACTCAGTGTGAAGCTCTTTTAATAGAGGAATCGACAGAACGGCTGCAGACATTAAACATTAAACAGCAGCGGCTCATTCAGAAAGAAAGAAAACCCATCACACAGGAGGAGGAGGAGACAGTGAGAGGAAGAGCCGGGAGGAGGAGGAGGGCGACACGGTTATTCATCTGACTCATGCACCATCATCCTGTGTCATCTTCCCCGCAGGTTACCATGACAACCACATAGTGATCCGCTGGTTCTGGGCGGCTGTGGAGAGGTTCAACAACGAGCAGAGGCTCCGGCTGCTGCAGGTACGGAGGAGGAGGCACGTGGGGGACCGCATGCACGCGGGGCCGCCCTCGTGTGGAGGCTCCGGGGAACAGCAGGGACTGCAGGAGGACTTTACACTTCAGTCTGTTGTGTCTCTAGATTACAGAGTTTGGATTCAAGGTTTCTGTTTTGTGTTGAAGTTAGAAAACTCTCCGGTAAAAGCACATGTTTGACTCTAGATTGGAGGAGGGTCGGCCCCCCGAGAGCTCTTTGAAATGTAACACGACAGGTTTATAAATGTATATTTTTTTGTGTGTGATGTATTATGTGAGTGGTTTAATCGTTTCCATTTCACCCAGTTTATTTTAATGTCATTATTTAAGTTTCCATTTCATTTATTTCATATTGTTGTATATTGTTTTTTTACATTTGTGATTTACTTGCATTTTACAAACTTAACATTTATTGTTTAAGGTAATAAAACAACATATTTGTAGTTTCTGCACCTTTCATGTTAAAATAGTTCACTTGTTTACAGTACGGTTGTTTATTTTGTTCACCAGTAATTCATGATAATGCTTGTGTTGGATGTACAAACGATGGACAACATGTAGTTAATATTGACAGTGCTGAGATGGGTGGTGATTCTGCTCAGGGCCCCATAAAGCTTTTGGGCCGGCTCTGACCCAAAGTGCCAGTTTTAGACGAGTTAGGAATCCCATTATTATTATTTGACTGGTTGGGAATGAGACTAAAAAATCAGCTTTTTTACAAATAGCACCTTTTAGGTGAGACAATACGGATAAGCGGAAAGATGTTCTTCAAGTCATACAGCCCAAAACATCAAACTTGACCGATGCTTTAAAACATTTAGTTTCAGGTTTTTTTTCAGGTTGCTGCTTTCATACTTATCCTGACTTTAATGGCCTTCTTCTTCTTCTTCTTCTACTTCTTCTTCTTCTTCTCTCTAGTTCGTGACAGGCACTTCCAGTATTCCCTACGAGGGGTTCGCCTCTCTACGGGGCAGTAATGGACCCCGCAGGTTCTGTGTGGAGAAGTGGGGGAAAATTACCTCCTTACCCAGGTAAGATGTCGCCTTCAGGGACTCGAGGGTTATAATTAGATAATCCTTTAACAGCAGCAGAGGGGAGAGCAAAATACTGAGCGTCAGTTAAAAATGGTTATAATAAATAAGTAGAAAATCTGAAGAATGTAAGTAGAAAGAGCAGTAAGAAGAATATAAATAGGAAATAAAACCTGGAGCTACAATTTCTTTCATGACTGAATAAACAAACTTTTTAGAGGAAAGTAAAGCTAGAGAGGTGGCAGGGTCCGCCACATGTAAACAAAGTGAAACGGAATGAAACTGTGTCGTCCTTTAAGGTCAGTTTGTTCATTCAGTCGTGAAAACAAAGAGAGTTTGTTCATTTTGTTTGTTTCTCTTCTGATGATAATGTCTCTCCCTAAAACTACAGACTGCTCCTTTAAGACATCACCTCTCACAGGTGAGTGATGATCTGATAGCTTCTCTCTCTCTCTGTGTGTGTGTTTCCACAGGGCTCACACTTGCTTTAATCGCCTGGACCTCCCTCCTTACCCGTCCTTCTCCATGCTGTACGAGAAGCTGGTGACCGCTGTCGAGGAAACGAGCACGTTCGGTTTGGAGTAGCCTCGAAGAGAGAGAAGCATCTGGAGATCCACCGAGACGTGGAAAACAAAACTAATATCCTCAAAAGGCAACTAACCCCCCTCGTGGAAAACTCTGCTGTTTTTTTTTGTTTTCCGACCGGCTTTTCGTCACTCAGCACGCAGGCTTGGCTCCGATCCTCCGCCTCTCTCTCTCTCTCTCTGTCGTCAAAACGAACACCTTCTGGAGGAGAGGCGGAGAATCGGAGGACGGTTTGAAAAGCTGTACAGTTTCTTGTTTTCATGGTTGTTCATCGAGCCACATGTGTGCTTTATCTCTTCAGTTAATGGCCTTGTTTACTGGATTTCTAGCACCTCCTCCTCCTCCTCTTCCTCCTCCAACCTGCACCTCAGAGACAGCTGCTCTGGAACCACGACGCTCCCTCCTCCCTCTCTGGACCTCTAAACTGTGTCCTTTCTGCACTGGGGCTGCAACGTTATGAACTATAGTACACACACACATCAATCACCTTTGCACAGAACACACACACAGACATTTTGTTTTTATCGACGGTGCAGACCAGTGTTTCCCCTCAGACTTTTTTTTATCAGCGTAGAACGATGAGACATTTTAGACTTAAAGCTGGATGTTGGCTGGTCCTCCTCACCTGTAAGAGAGCTGGGGAAACACTCGTGTGCACGAACACACATCAAACATACACAGATAGCGTAAAAAAAACAAGACTGAAATGTAGACGTACTTTGAAAAGTGAGTCACGCGCGATCGGTGGCGGTTGTGGACGGTGTGCTGGTCGGGACTGTTACCTTCGATACTGCGACACCAGAGCGATTACGCGACCACGAGAGGCTCAGACGACGTGCACGTCCTCGACGTGGACGCCCGACGCTCTGGGTGCACTTTCTTACAGTTCCACACATGCACCCGCTCCAGTATACAGACGCATTGACAGGCTCACTTCAGTCAAACAGAAGTGCACGGCCCCCTTCAAACTGTTCCACACATACATCACGAGTAATAGATGCATTTTCTCACACAGACAGATGCTCATGAATATGACACACAACGTCCTTCTCACTGATGTAATCGCCTCCCACCCTCTTAGAGTGATGAATGTACCAAATAAGTGACTGAATGTATGAACCTCGAGCAACTCGGCCGAAGAGGAAACGCAAAGCGGATGGAAAAGTGAAGTGAAAACGTGACGCGGTTGCTCGAGGAGCGAGGGCGACGCGATGAAGAAGACTGGAGCCGCCGGGTGCAGCGGTGGGATCGTTTTTAGTGCCTCTTGGGTTTTCCTGACCATGAAGTGAAGTTTCATGAGGGAAGCTGATTTAATTCCCCCAGATCAATGTCCCACAAATCAAAGATGGGGGAAGTTAAGGAGCTGCGGTTTAAAGGAACAGTTCATCCAAATGTGAAGATTCACGGACAGTCAGGTGACGTTTGGTGGTCCACGAAACGTTTCTGGAGCTTCGTGGAAAAACTGCGTTGCTGCATTCTCCTAAAGAACTGAATTAGATGAGGAATTGTTTTAAAACGTAGAGTGCATACCTCCGCCAAGGCCACACAGTTCCATTTTACACTCACTCACAGATACCAGCAACTAGATACACCTGATTTGTGCATTATTCTCTGAGAAATTAACTTAAATATTGACACCTTACAATATCTCACAGTGTTAAAGGAGGTGAGAAGAAATATGTGGATCCGTCTCTTTATCTGGATCCACACTGAAAGTTAATGGGGTTTATTCTGGGCTGAGACACATCCTCCATCCAAGCTTAGAGGAAATCCGTTATGTAGTTTTTGTGTAATCCTGTTGACAAACCAACCAAGCGACCGACTTCCAGGGGCGAAATCATGAAAACATAAAATGGCTCCATGCAGCTCGTCCAGCGTAATCAAAGTTTCAGGACGTTTAGGTGCTAAGCTAAGTCTGACCAACCAGACAGTTCTGTTTGTTTCTGTTTTAAAACAAGTCCCCAGCTATTTCTGTGGATAAGGAGAACGAACGGAGTGCTGTTCAAAACCGGCTGTTCGGCCCAGATGATGTGGAGACGCGAGGGGTTTACAGATCCAGTCTGAATCCAGACTCATCGGGATGCCACGGTGTTTGAACAACAGTAAACATTCAGCTAGCACACTACTGTTGACAGAAACGTAAAATCTCCCCTCCCCCTTTCACTGAAGTGCAGAAACAGTGTGCTGAGTCTCATCCAGACTAATTTAATATTCTGCTTTTGTTTCTTTTCTCACTTCTTACTAAAGCGAGTGAGATCACAGGTGGTGCACACACGTTGTCTGTAGTGTGTGATGCCGTGTGTGCATGCTCTGTTTATGCGTGTGACACAACCCAATTTCAAAAAAGTTAGGATGTTAAAAGTCCTTTAAGTAGTCTGTAGATCCATGAATCTGAGCGCTGACGCCACGTCCCATCTGCTGTTCGCTCTTTATGTCTGCACGAGTGGCCAAATTGCACCAAATTTGACGCTTCCTTGGGCTTTTAGCAACAGTGTGAAGTAGATCGGATAAACGTTTCTGCAGATATGTGAAGAACAGACAGACAGACAGACAGACAGAGGTTCCTCCTTCCTTTACAGTTCGATGATGAGACGCTGTTTTTTTGCTGTGAAGCTCCAGAAATGTTTTTTGGACCATCACCAGGGTGAAGACACGACAAGTGAAGATTCAATTTTTTGGGTGAACTTCTCTTTTAAATTTCCCAAAACTAGATATCACCACAAGGGGGCAGTAAGGTGTGCTGAAAGCAAAGAAGCTGTGATTGTCTCCTTTTCTGAATGACCTGACAGGTGTGATGATGATGCTGATGATGATGATGATGATGATGATGATGATGATCAGGAAGCAGCACCGGCCTGTACGGCTGTCTGGATATCGTACTTTAGAACTTTTTGGCGTACACGTCCATGCAGGACAATAGTTTTGTCTTGAAAGCATGTGATTAAAAAACATTAACTCTGTAAGTGCACGACCCAAAACCCTAAGGACCCTCACACACACACACACACACACACACACACACACACATACACACACACACATGCACTGACAAACACAAACACACACACACAAACAAACACACAGACATACTCGTTTTCTATGGGGTGCATGCAAGATTACACCTACTGTACAGAGTCCTGTTGGAGCTAGACCACAGGGGCTGGAATAGAGCTAGAGAGCCCCACATGTGATCAAGATGTGGAGGCAGACTTCCGTATCCCAGCCCCCCCCCTCCCAGTCCAATACTGCATGCGGGATCTTCCCGGTCAGCTCTGTGAGCCGGGCCGGGGGCAGAGACCCCTAGATGGCGTTGTGTTATAGCTCGATATTGCATGCTGAAATAGTGCAACACACTGTCCTTACTAGCTTTTTTTGCATGAGGATATCGCTATCCATTGAGAAAAAAGGGGTGAGGGAGCCGGTTAAGTTGTGTCACTTGAGGCTTGCGGCCTTATGCTTACCTGGCACTGTCGTACCTTGAGTGTGGAGCTCATGGGAACAGGGTGTAGGGAATAGGTGCTCTAAGCCACTTAGTTTTAGCTCTGGGAATGGACACGGTGTGAATGCAGTAGTTTGTTTTTCTCTATGACAGTGTAACGGCGAGTATCTCGGCAGCATGTTTAGAAAAAAAACACACACAAAAAAAAAACGTTGTTACTTTCACATGTGCGTGTCTGCCTATCTTAGTAATAGGTCGATGGTTATGGTTCATTGCTCATGAGTCAGTGGTGAATCAATAGGGCTGTTTTGATTTTGTGAAACGTGAGAGCACATGTACGTGTACCATGTGTGAGGTCCTGTTTGTCTCTTTGTATATAAATGTATACGTATGTCTGTCCTGTTGTGTGTATAAATATATATTTTGCACCGAATGTACCAAAGGTTTGGGGCTTGCAAAGTCAACCATTAGGCCTGCTCTCTCTATTTCAGTCTAACAAAACACATCCCACTCCAGGACATCACCTCATGTTTGCTTGACGGGCAGATTTTCGTGGCATGGGCAACAACAACAACAACAACAACGACAACAACAACAACAACGCTTCACGTTAGGGTAAACTCTCACTCGGTCAGTTTTTCATATATCGAGGCTTTTCTGCTGCAGAGCACTGGTAAGATTGATTACTCGCTTCACATCCAGATGAAGACATTCGCACCTCTCGTCTTTCCTCCTACATTTTCTGACAGGACCCGGCTCCGGTTTTCAGAATTCCACTCTATGCAAAGCTCCTGTATGTGTGTCTCCATTTCACCCCGATGATTGTAATAAAAGAGAACAAATGGAAAATTTGAGATTAATGACACATGAGCCTTATTTATCTTCTGTGACAGTCGTATGAGTAAATATCAAAATGTATCATCTTTACAGTTTATTATAAATCACAGTTCATTGAAAAAAATGGAAAGAAAATATAAAAAAAGGTCTCTGAATAAGTAAAAACATTAAAGACAATATGGGAAAATATACTTAAAATAATCAAATCATAAATCTATCCCTAATAAATTACTTGTACAAGTTATACTGAGGCTTCCAGCTCCGTCCAGGTGATAAAAAAATGTACCTGTGAGCAGAAGACAAAAAAAAGACAAAAATATAAATATATAAAACATACTAAACTATGATTACAACATACTAAGTGACATTAAAAAATATGAGAAACAATGTCAAGATAGGAAGTAAGGAGGCACGTAAGTATAAGATAAAAAATAATCATATTTATCTCATAATTTTGACTTTTTATCTACAATTATTCCTTTTTTTCTCAGAAATTTGACTTTTAATCTCTTTTTTTTCTGATAATTACCAATTTTATTTTATATTTTTGAGTATCTGTCCTATAATGATGACTTTTTTCAAATAATTATTACTTTTATCACATAATTTTGAATTTCTATTCTTAAATTTAATCTTTTTCTCTCATAATTATAATTTTTCGCTCATTATTTTGACTTTTGACCGCATAATCATGACTTTGTTGTCATACTTTCCACTTTGTTTAATCATGCAATGATTTTTATCTCATAATATATACTTTCTATCTGCAAAATTATTCCTTTTTTTGACTTTCTCCCTCATAATTTTGGCTTTACATGTCATTTTTATTACTTTAATCTCATAGTTTTGATTTTTTATGATTACCTTTCTCTCAAACCTTTTTATCTCACTATCGTGACTTCTCATGGGATTTTTTCCCCCTCTTTAACTATATAGATTTCCGCGTTCTCTCAACAAAAATCACAATAACATAAAGATAAACAATTTAAACTTGACACACGTGTTTCTCCAGATGTGGGGTGAAGTTTTATTTATAAACCAGCTGATGAAAGTCTTCTCTCCTCTGTTGTCGGTGTAAACATCCTCCTCCAGGTGTTTTCCTGCTGTCACGCTGAGCCTCCAGGTGACTCACCTGTACAAACTTCACTCTCCCTTCAAATAAACTCCCCCCTCGCGCTGTTCAAACACAGCCGCAGTGCGCATGCGCGGGGCAGTGACGTGTCGAGAAAGTGTCAAACAGAGAGGATGTAAAGATGATCGAAAACTCTCCGGATCGACTTCTTAGGATATCTAACGCTCACTCGTCTGGATAAGTTAACCCGCTAGCGTCTCCTGTAGGGTTAGATTTTAAACACTCGCCGCTTCTCTTCAGCTGAGTTGAGGAAAGTCGGTTTAATTCACTTTTTGAAGCCGCGACATTGACCGTTGAGCTAACTTAGTTAGCGGCGGTTGAGCTAGCCGGAGTCCGTACGGAGCGTTAGCATGGGCAGCCGGCGGAGCTAACAACTAACATGTAACTGTAGTGCAGCCGCTGCCGTTAACGTTAGCTAGACTCGTAGCGTTAGAGTGGTCGTGTGCGTCTGTCGGTTCGTTAGCGTTCAGCGCGGTCGGTTATCCAGCTGGGCAGCAGGACTGGAAGCCTGAAGGAGAGGACGATGTCTCGGAGACGGCTGGACAGCCGCAGCGGTCTGTCCGCGGGGCTGCTCAGCGAAATCCAGACCCCGATCAGCACGGAGCCCGTGGAGAGTGTGTATGAACTCACCGGGGAGCTCGGCAGGTGAGTGAAACATACCTGAAAACTCTGAGAGAAGTTCACACAGTCTCCTCTCTGTCTGCGAGAAGCCTTAGAAGTTCAGTTTAAGACTCATTTCAGTTTGATTTCTGCCAAAAGTCAAACTGGCATTAACAGGATTAACTGCATATCTCCTCTGATAGATCATAACCACACTTATAAACCATGTTACATAAGCGTGGAAACTGCTGACTGACAGTGCAGGAAAAGTTTAATAATGCAATAATGAGTGTGTGTGTTGGACATTTCCATGTGTTATCACAGTCAGCTCCATGATATCAGGGCGCTGGATGAGCACCAGCAACCAGCCAAGTGGAAACAAGGCTGATATTTGAATATTCAGCAGGTATTTGGGTAATTTTGCACCCTGTAGTGAACTTTAAACTCATATTCTGTATAAATGTGTGCTACGTTTACCAGCCCACATTGTCACTACAGGTTAAGACAACGTTAGACATGACTAATTTGTGTGTCCGGGGATTTTCTTACAACTCTACATAATTACTGGAACATATTAGTATTCACAGATATGTATGGGTGTCTGTGTATGTTGTCAGACAGTGGTGGGCAGGTTACTTACAAAATGCAATATATTGAGTAATAAACTTTAAAAACCTTTCAGGAAACCACAGTATTTCGTTGTCCACACGGTTGTCGGGTTGTGTTTCTGCTTTTCTGTAATTTTGCAAAGTTTTAAATGACTTCTTGAATCGTTTTGTTGATAAATAATAGAGCTGCTTGTCAAATTATATAAGTAGTTTAAGATAAACATGTACAGAGTGATAAAACAACACGTGCTGTGGAGGCTGTTTTGCATGGATTCTCAGTTTGCGTACAAAGTTCGATTAATTGTCAGCTATTAAAACAATCACCAACTATTTTAATCAAGAACAAAGTCAAAATTCTCTGATTCCAGCTTCTTAATGTGAATATTTTAGTTTCTTTCCGCTCATCTTTGAGTTGTGGATAAAACAATTTGTTGCAGTATTATTATTGAGTATTATCATTGTTTGGATCACGACTTAATGCATGTGATTCTTGTGTCAGAACCACAAAGTACAGCGTGATGTTTACCGAAGTGTGACTACCGATTCAGACATCGTCAGACGAGAGGAAAAACACAGAAACCACATATCACATTATCACAAACATTTGAAAGGGACCTGATGGCAAATCAGGTCCCTTTCAACTAATCAACAACTATTTTCATTACTGATTAATCGGTTTTGAGTAGTTTTCTCAAGAAAACAGGTCAAAATCGTCTGAATTCAGCTCCTCAGATGTGAATATTGTCCTTTTTTTCCCCTCCTCTTTGACAGTAATTAGTTTTTACAGTTTGATTTTGAGTTATTTAAACTTTAGAGAACAAACAGCCAGTGAAAATAATCGTGAGCTCTGTTGTATGAAGACGATACTCGTGCCAGAACTGTAACAGTTTATACGTGTTTACACAAGTTTAAGTGTCACTACAGTTTTAGACAACATAAGACAGGAGAAAAATGCAATAACCACATATCACATTGACCAAAGAAACATTTTCTAAACTAACCAGTTTTTATATAATTTAACCTCAAGTTTGTTTTGTCTGTAATGTTTACTTGGAGAGCACACAGTCAAACAATTCAGTACACTAACGTTAACTTAGCGTGTGGACTCTGGACCGTAAGCTTCAACCAGCGTTCACACACGAGCCTCGCCGTGCCAGGAGACCTGACTTCATCGCGCTACAGTAGACCTTTGTCATGTGTTTGGCAGTGTGTGTGTGTGTGTGTGTGTGTGTGTGTGGGCACCATGGCAACAGCTGATGGTGGATGGTCATATCCTAGGAACTCTGAGGTGTGTTTGAAGTGATGTGTCATGCGGCGTGCGCTGTGTAATTCGGATGTCAAAACAGGAAGAATGAAACGAGTACATGTGAAAACCAGACTGTAGAAAGAAGAAATGGCACAAGCCGCTTCTGTTTCACGTATTTCAGTGTGATTTGACAAAAAAAGGGAAGTAAACATGTGCAATTATTTCAAGTCGATGACAATGTAAGTTCTTGTTCTAGTTAAATACATTTTCCTTTGAAGGAATTCATATTAATGAGGTCAATAAAAGTGACCTTTAGCAGTGGAGCATTACGTGTCATCACGTCGCTCTGTTTCTCACGTCCAACTGCAACTATCAGTTCGATTTAGAATTGATTAATCAGTTTTATATGGACTTGGTTAAACATTAATCAGTGTTTTCTTTATTACCATCAAATTAAATGAGTGAGAAGAGTCAGTCAAAGTGCTAAAAAAGAGTGACACCCAGCTCTGAAGCTCTTGTTTTGGCTCATTGTTGTAGTTTTACAAACTGCACATTAGATGTCGGCAGCTGTTTACTACAGCTCGCCCAATATATCAGTTTTCCTTTCACACATTTATCGGTATCTGCTCAATTACTGTCCAACATGCGGCGATATTCGATTATAATGCAACAAAAGATGCTTGGGATGATTTATAATCATTCAATTCTGAGTTAAGTTTAATGTTTCAGTGCACTGACTTCATTTCAGACAATAAAGTTTATTCTTAAACTGTGAAATATTCAACCTCAGTTACATGTCTGTGTCACAAGAAACGTCTGTATATCTGACCAAAAATATTCACAAAACACACAGTAACAATGTGGACATATCACAGAACAATAGAAATACTAAAATGTCCCAGTATCACTAACTCATTTTGAGGGTGTATATCTCAAAGTTTTTACGACCCATAAAATCAAGTATCAGTCAGACTTAATTATTTACAGCAAAAGCTCTAATAAAACAACTGTATGTTTCCTGCTCAGCTCCAAATGTCCGACAGGGTTGGTGACACGCTCGTTAGCATAGCATCCAGGAAGCTAATGAGTCAGAGAGAGTTGGTGTCGGCTCGAACCGCAGCTAATGGAAGGTAAATACTGGACGTGAGAAACAGCTCAAAATACATGCCGGTGTTTCCACTGGCTTGTTAGGTGAAGCTGTTGTCATAACAACCTGATACGCGGTTGGTTTGTGGTGGACGTGTCTCTGGTCGCCAAAAGTGGATCACTGTTCGTTAATAAAGGGGCAGTGGAACGATTTAATGCATGAAGACGAGTGAACTCATCATGTTATCCAGTCTGTAGCAGCAGCTGTACGACAGCTGTCCTCTGTGGCGCTGAACCAGCTTTGTGAATAGGAAATAACCCAGATGATGATGGAAGACCACACGTTTTATTTTTATATCATGAGACATTTCCCTTCTCAAGTTAGAAAGATGCCGACGTTTACTGATTAAGGAAGGCCTCGAGAATGACTACAGTTTTGTAGGGCTGCAACTAACGATTATTTTCCTTGTCAGTTTATCTGAAGGTTAATTTTATCAGTATCATTTAGTCAAAAAACGTCCCTAATCACAAATTCCCAGAGTTCAAAGTGACGTTGCTCGTCTTTGTAAAGCCAATAGTCCAAAACAAAAGCACTCTTTATTTACGGACATTTAAGAAGCTGGAACCAACAATTGTTTGACATTTTTGGTTTAAATAGTCTGTGTTTAATTTCCCTTCAACTGACTAATCAATACTAGACCAGTCACTGCAGCTCTTCTGAGTTGCATTATTGGAATTTAATGATCTCGTTTCATGATCGACATCTGCTCCTTTGATTATGACCTAGTTTTGTGTCCCTGCAAATCTCATAACTTAACTGAAGTGCAGTACTAAATAGCTGGACTGCTCCTTTTTTAAAAACTGTATAATGAAAGTCAGGAATAAAGAAAAATGCCTGCCACATGTCGACATACCTTTAAATTGCTTCACTCGTTTGCAGGGGAGTGAACATTTATTGATTAAACAGCTGCCAGGCAGATACCACAGGAAGACTCGGACATTTAAAAAAGCAGAAGTCTCTCCAGACTTCCTCAGTATCAGCCTCCGCTGTCAGATCGAGCAGTTCACACATTTTGTTTGTCAGATGGTTGAAAATAAGCCTGTAAAAAGTGATGGGTGGTGCTGCAGCGGTAGGATCAGTTTAGCTCGATTGTTCTATTCTTTAAGAGAAGTCCTTCTGGGACCGTAAACTTCACAGTCGTTGCTCTACGGTTATTTTTGGATTATTTTCTTCTGTGGCCTTCGTTGTGAGGCCTTGTGGAGAAGTGTTTCCATGAATTGCATAAAATATCGGCTGGATGCCAAAAAGTTGGATGTTTTTTTTTTGTAGTGACGGCAGCGTAGGTTCAGTTCTGACAACAATCTAAGAGTCAATTTGTGATGTTTCTTGTTCACGTATTGCTTTTTGTGTTATGTCAAGTCGTACAGAGAGAGTGAGTTGACGATTGTTTTTATAATTTTGTGGTTTTTGTCATAAAACACAAGGCGATGACGGACAAAAACATGTAACAGGTCCGTCACTTTCCGGACTTGTGACATGACATTTTTATTTGTATAGCGCCAATTCACAACGAAAGTCATCTCATGACATTCTCAGAATTGAGCAGTTATTTACAGAGACGCAACATTTTCCCCACGAGCAAGCACTTGTGGCGAGACAGTGGCGAGAAAAAACTCACAACAAAAAAGATACTGACGTGCAAAAACATGAGTGTGAGGAGATGCTTGAATTTATACAATTTATTGTGTTTTATTTTGAAATTATTGTGGAAACACGTTGACACATTTTGTGGTTCTAGTTAACACAATAAAGCATTTTAAGATGTAGTGGCTATTTAACAAGATTTCTCCCAGCATGCCTCTGCTCATCTCCCATGACTCTAATGTGACGAACCAGTTAACGTGTGATTAACATGTGATTTTTCCATCCTCATACTTTTATTGTGATAGGGGGAAGTTTGCTGTGGTCAAGCGCTGCGTGGAGAAGGCCACGGGGAAAGTTTTTGCAGCAAAGTTCCTGCGGAAGAGGAGGCGAGGTCGTGACTGCCGGGCCGATGTCACTCACGAGATGGCCGTCCTGGAGATGGCCCGCAACAACGCCCGGGTGGTCAACCTGCACGCCGCACACGAGACCGATCACGACATCGTCTTAGTGCTGGAATAGTGAGTTCACGGCAGTTACACGTTCTTTCACCTTTTCAGAATCAGTTTATAATACATTATATAACCAGCCTAATGCCACTTATGCTGATTAATTTTTTCTACCACAAACAAGCAAAAACATGCTCACGGCCGGCAGTTTGATCCTGTAAGTGCCTGCTAAAGGGCAAAGTCCTGTTTGTCTAATCTGCAGGAGCCGCCACACTCACTGCTTTCTATGTAATCCACATTCGTCCCAACAGGTTTATCAGGATCAAAACTAAAAGTCTCATGTTTGTTGAATTACAGTAGAGTTCTATCTGAAACTGCAGATCAAGATGACCTGAATGAATATCTTCTCAGGCATCACGACGTCCTGATGTCTTTACCTTTCGTGTTGCATCAGTTTCGATTCAAACGAACTGTCGTTCCTTATCTGATGTATCTTTTCATTTTGTCTCATTAAAACAGAAGTAGATGTGAGACTTGGAAGTATGAGAGTGTTTCAGCAAAAAGATCGGCTTTTCTCAATGTCTGTCACCAGATCCGATTCAAATTTATCTGAGTAGGATAGTTAATTAACTAAAAACATTATATATTTTCTTTATGGTGGACTGCTGAGATACATTGAAGAGTCTCACAGCCTGAGGAAAGAAGCTTCTCTGTAGAAAAACTTTATAAAAATGTGCATTAAAGTGTTTCTAAAACAGTCTAGTCGAAAAAAAAAACAAGGTTTCACTAGATTTCTGTCCACTGTAGTGAACACTGTGCATGAAAGGGTTAAAGTGGCTCGCTATGATTTTCTAACCACACCTTTTAATACTTTGTTGTTGGAGACACTTAAGTCCTTTCCTGAAGGCAAAGACAACAGGAACACCTCATTCTGTTGACCTAAGACAGCCTGCACGATTCAATAAGAGCTCCGAGAAACAACACAAAGTTGACTAACCTGAAATGTCATAAAATCAGGTGAACTTTGTACTCTGGCCACAATTTTAGGGCTTTGTGTCGACTTTGGCTGCCGTTCTTACCTAAAGTACTTAGCAGTGAGTAATCAGGAAGCTGGTTTGAGGTTGATTTCTTGCTCAATAACACTTCGCCGAAACACGCAGGATCAAACCAGCGACCTTCTGACTTGAGGGTTGGCCGCTAAAACCAACAGGAAACCCAGCAGCTCCTGAACACATCATGTCTCTGTTTCTCTCGTTGAAAGTGCCTGATATTTTACCTGCACAGTGTGTGTGTTTGTGTGTGTGTGTTTGTGTATTTACAGCGTGTTTGTGTGTTTTATCTCTGCACAGCGCGGCGGGTGGAGAGATATTTGACCACTGTGTGTCTGAGGAGCTGCTGCCAGAGGCCCAGATCACTCGTCTGATCAGGCAAACACTGGAGGGAGTCCACTACCTCCATCAGAGCAACCTGGTGCACTTAGACCTGAAGGTCTGCACACACACACACACACACACACACACACACACAGGAAATCACAAGCGTAGCCGAGGGAGACTATTTTTACATGTCCACTCGCTGCTTCACCACAAACTCGCCCCTTTAGTGCTCGGCTGTGAATTCCCTTTTTCGTGCACTAGAAAACCCCAATTTCCTTTTTTCGTGGCACAGTTGAGCTCCGAGCTCGAGTTTAAGGTGGTAACAGAAACCTTCACTCAGGGCAAACAGAGGAAGCTCTACTGAAAGCTGTCATATAGGTGATTTTTACACCTCTCCACTCCAACTTTCAACCACTCCTTGAAAAATTAAAAAATTCCACCTCCTCCCCTCAGTGGGGCTTTTCCATGCACTTGTACTGACTCGGCTCAGTTTGACTCAACGCAGCAGGGATTTCCTGTAACGATGAAAGTCCCTCATTATGTAGTTATTGTAAAGCTTTTATTATGAAGCAGCAAAACCAGGAAATGTTTTGTTTTTTTACCAGCAGTACGTCAACACGACTCCTGACACGGCTACAAGCACACTTTCACCCCTCAGTCTCACATGGCTCAGTTTCAAAGTTCAACTGGTAATGAAAAAGCAAATCAGTGCCGGTGGAGAAGCCCTGCAGGTCTCCCTCTGGAGCCTCTCCACCAAAACACACAAACACACTGGTGATGTCATATTTGCATAAACAAAATCAGATTGCAAACGTAGCACACACACACACACACACACACACACTGATACAGGAGGTGGTTGAGTTCATGTTTACAATTTGTTTGCGATTCAGCAATTCAGAATATTTAATCATCCATCTATTCTCAATACAACGTGGATTTTAAAACCTGAAGTTATCGGTGATCATATCAGTACCAGTCATGAGAGCTCGATTACTGGTTATCAGTATCAGCTGAAACCAGTCGATGTGTGTATCTCCAGTTATATCTACCAGCTCTGGCTTTAACTCCCTTTAACTCGTAAAGTAAATGTTTTGTTATCTGACGTCAAGACATTTGCAGTGACTCCAGTGTAAACTCTGGCTGTGAGTGTAACATGACCAGTTGTGACTGTTTGTGCTAATCGACATCAGAACCTGTTCAAACAGAGCGAAACAAGCACAAACTCAACCGTACTGTACGTTCTCCTCTTCTGTAAGATGATGCAATAACTCAATAATGCCAGTGTTTAATGTTTCTACAGCGTCACGTGGTCGATATATTTTCCAGCACTTGAACAAATAATCCTGTTAAGAGTACTTGGAGAAAGTTAAACACCTCTCGCCAGCAGGACAAAACATGATTAAGTGTTCAAAGAGATTTAATGTGTTGAGCACAAGTTCAAAGTACGTCTCACATTTCCAGAACTTCTGCTTTCGACATGATGCTCACCCTGTTTCCTCTTTGTTTCTCAGCCGCAGAATATCCTCCTGACCAGCCTGTCTCCTCCTGGAGACATTAAGATCGTAGACTTTGGTCTGGCACGCAGGCTGGGCGCGGTCGGAGAGCTCAGAGAGATTCTTGGCACACCTGAATACGTTGGTAAGGTGATGTTCATAAAACACACTGATTACTCAAACACACGAGGCAGGATATCACCCGCAGTAAAACCACATTAAAGTTGAACCCTATGTGGTGTTGTGCTGATAGAAATGTTCTTGTAGGTCTCAGAGAAACTCACAAATGATCAGCACTTAATTATCAGAGTCGTTAAAAAGCAGCTGCTGTCACACAGAAAGCTCTGCCTGCTCCTCTGTGAGCTTCATCTGCTCAGTTTGCACTTAATGAAACAGAGAAGTGGATGAAAACACGACAGAAAGTCATTAAGCTCAGAATAGGAGAAAAACAACGACGTGAGATATGAGACAATACAGGAAATTACACAAAGACATTCTTGTGATATTGAATGAAGCCTGACTTCTTCTTTCATCTCTTCTTTTCAGCTCCAGAGATCTTGAATTATGAGCCAATCACAACGGCGACTGACTTATGGTGAGCTCGTTTTTTAGCAAAACCTGCAGTGAGTTTACGTTGGAGGATGTTCAGCCGTTATTAAAGTCTTCATTGTGGAGATTTAAAGAAAAATAAAGATGCTGGTGGTTTATTTTAAGGCAAACAGTCATTTATTAGATCGGTCGGCGCTTGAGAAGAAGCTTGTTCTGACGTTATCCAACAGAAACTTTGATAACGAGGACAGAAAAGTCCGTTAGTAGGAGCAGACTGTGTCGTCATGCTCTGTTACCATAGTGTTAGCAGCTGTCAATCAAAACCAACGTGCAGCGTTTTCTCTCGTGCACGGTCAGCACTTGTCTGTGGACCCGCGTCCTTCTACCCGTCTGCTTCTGACCGTCAGACGATCTTTACGAGGGTTTTCATCTCACTCTCATTTTTTACTCTTAAACCAAATGATTTGTAAATGAAACCGGAGCCGATCCATTTCAGTTTGTAAAGCCACAAACAAACGCTGCCACGCTAATAACTGTTTACAGTCTGGGTAATTATTTTAATGATCACCTTTGTTCTCAGTGAAATGATGAAAGCAGGACTTGTGTTTCTCACAGGATTATTAACCCAATGAGACCTCGTTATCCCCTTCATTCATTTATGTATGTGTGTGTGTGTGTGTGTGTGTGTGTGTTCCTCAGGAGTGTGGGTGTGATCGCCTACATGCTGGTGACGGGCGAGTCTCCGTTCGCCGGAGACGACAAGCAGGAGACGTTTCTGAACGTGTCCCAGGTCAACGTGGACTACAGCAGGGAGGCCTTCTCCAGAGTGTCAGAGCTGGCTGTGGACTTCATCCGCAAGCTGCTGGTCAAAGCTCCGGAGTGAGTAGAGCCGGAGTCCGAACAGCCACGTGATGTATGTAAATGAAATCAAAATGGGTTCTGAGTGTTTGCGTTGTGTTTGGACCTCAGGGACCGGCCCAGCGCTGCCGAGTGTATGAGCCACCCCTGGCTGTGGCAGCAGTTCTGCCTGAGCCCCGACCCGGCCACCGCCACCCGCACCGTCCGCGAGAGGAGCTGCGGCACCAAGTGGGCCGCCCCGCCCGAAGACCCCGAAGACAAGGAGAACTTCCTGGAGTCGCCTCACTCTCACGCAAAAAGGTTTCGCTTCGACGAGGAAACGCCGGCCGCTGTAGACGGCGACTTTTGAGAAAGTCCAATCTAAAAGGGGAGAGGGAGCTTTTAAAGTCTTTTAAGCCTCCAGAGTACCAGCTGTCTGCTGCCCACCACTCAAAGTACTTATGATGTTTATATTCCACTAATCCGCAGAAGATCGACCACTCAGACCAAAGATAACCAGCTAAATATTCTGAGATCTGTCTCTGATCATCGCTGTTTAAAAGTGTGAAAATTGTACAGTATGCTGCGATTAATGCGCCGTGTTTAACCTGAAGTATTTAATACGATCGATTGTTTAAAATCTCTAAAAAAAAAAATTCCTGTGATGATGAAGGCTAGAGGAGTATTTGTAGGGAAATCTATGCAACACGTCTCTTAATTTTCTCACAACACGTTAAAGTTAACGACGCTCTGCCTTAAAATCAGAAGTGTTCTTAGTGTTGAGTTGCACTTGTGCTTCAGCAGAACTGAGTTTCTCTGCAATGAGGAAGTGTGATAACATCCTTATTTGCATTTTTTCGCTGTCTGCGTCGCAGCTCCGTCTCGTTCCACCCGCGCTGTTGCTGTAATTCACGTTCAAGCTGAACAGAATCGAGACGGGAGGCTTCGTTACATTCCTCGTGTGTTTCCCTGCAGTAGCACAAGTGTTTAAAACTAGCTCAGGGTTTTAGATTACATTCATTCCCCTTCCAAAGAACCAGAGAGGCTGTTTGTGTTCAGGTTACTTTCACATTTATTGGCTTAAACTGCAACAAATCTTCATATTCGTGACATTTTGAGATCGAAACTTAAAACCGTAGCGGCTCAGAGTCTCGGTGAGTCACCAGCCACACCCGCTCTTACTCAATGATGTCCTCACCCAGCGAGCTGTTCGTTCCTCTTTATTAGCTGGCAGAGGAGAACACCACTTTAGCACTTCTTACTTCCGAAGCACACGTTCAGAAGTATTTATAAAAGTCTGAGAGGTTCACCAAAGCCATTCAGAGTGCCGTCTCTATAAAGCTACTCTCGTTCTGTCGGGTCCGGGCGCCTGAAGTGATTTATTCCTGTTGTTTTCATCTCAGGGCATGCTGCTCACTCTCCGCTCACTGTGTTGTGTATTCTTAATGTTAGAGGCCTACTATTATTATTATTATTATTATTATTTATGTGCTGGACTCATACTTTATATTTTTATGTAAATAATGTGCTCACGTGTCTTATGAGGAAGTGTTGTGATTGTGTCGGGAGACTTCAGATGATTAAGGTGTTTATTTAAAACAAGTCGATGCTGTTAATGAGAAATAAATGGAGATGTTTGACTGTGGAGGATCGGGTGGATGAAGGGAAAGAGGATTTAAGGTGGTGCTGGGAAGTAAAGCGAACGTGGAAGTGAGTCAGATGGTTTAGTCAGGAGGAGGAAGATGATTAAAGTCTTTGATGGAGTTAAGGAAGTGTCGGGCATGAGAAGAAGCGTTTAAAGGGACAGTTTGACATTTTGGAGATGATGTAAAAACTGATCACCCCCAAAAAATAAAGATTCAGTCGTTGTTGACTCGGCACAATGCGGCTGGATGAAGCTTCAGAGTCCACAAAACATTTCTGGAGCTTCACAGCAGAACAGTGTTGCAGCCTTCTCATAAACATCTGAAGCAGCTGGGGACCAAAGTGGCTCCTTACAAGTCGTCTGGTGTTAACTAAGTCACCTGGAGCCCCCAGATTGATTTGAAAAGACGTTTTTTTTAGACTCTTTAAATCTTCATTGTAGCTGCTGAGCCAAAAGTTAGCGTGCACTCAGCTAATGGATGTCATATTGATCTACGACTGTAGGTGATCACTGGTCATGTTAAGCCAACCGTCTCCATTATTTCTGTCCAAAAACGAATAGAACAAATGTTGGTGCGTCTGAGCTTCTGTTGGTGTTCAACACTTTTAGCTTAGCGGCTACAGTGATGATCTCGGCTTCAAAACAGGTGTAAATATGTCTTTTCAAATCAATTTGGGATCTCAGAGCTTCTGGAAACTTGGATGACATCCTACAAGCTGTATGGAGCCATTTTGATTCTCCAGCTACGTCAGTTGTTTAGGAGAACGCTGCAACGCTGTTTGGCTGCGAAGCTCCAGAAATGTTTTGTGGACTCCGAAACTTCACTTGTCTTTTCTTCAGCATGAGTGAGTAATGATAGAATTTTCATTTTTGTGCAAACTGTTCCTTTAAATACTTGGATGGAGTTAGGAATGTGTCAGTGTTGTAGGAAGGTCAAAGGAAAAGTTCATTCTTTGGTAAATATTTCCCAAAATGAACGATTATTCCTTTTAAATTGTGACGTTGGGAGTTGAGATACGTAGACTTGAGAGGATTTTAGGTGATGAGAAAGTGTAAATGACGATTTCAGTGTAGAAAGAGCAGAAGCTGAGAGAACCGCTGTGTGACGAGGTGCTATTGATTCACAGGATTTGCCTTCATTTAAACGACCTCACCTCCTTAAAGTGCAGATTCTGATCGCTCTCAAACCTCCAGAGAAACATTCCTCTTCTTGTTCCGAGGGGCCAACCAGAATAGGACCACACTGTGTGTTTGTTTGTTGTCGTCAGCAGCTGGTACAAAACAATGGCCTTTGTGTCGGAGCTGGGCGTCTCCAGCCACGGCCACGCTCTCGTCTGTATGCTGTCATCCTTCAAGACTGGAAGATTTTCATCTCGGCCAGTCGGCAGATTCTACTCGCGCTTGTGGTAGAAGCAGCTGGGAGGCGTATCGTATCTGTAATGAAAATAAGCTTGAATCTCGCTTCATCTCAGTTTCTTTCAGGTGTCGGCGTCTTGAAATAATCTCGATCCAGGCTGCAATGATGTCACTTGAAACAAAACATTTCTCAGATGCAAGTTAAGCTTCTTTTTCCTGTTCCTGTTGTAAAAACAAGATTTTAAGACTTGACTCGTAGCTGAACCTCGAGAGAAGACGGACTCGTTCTGCGGCGGCGTCAGTCATTGTCAGTCTGTCACTTGAACGTGACTGATGCTGCGCCGCTGATCTTGTTATTTTGTACATCTACTGTACTGTTATCCTCAGCAGCTACCAGTCTGAGCGACATTCAGGCCGTCGAGACGCGGAGCAGCAGCGGTGACATCAGGCGACTGGTATCAACAACATTCCTGTTTGTCGTGTGCGACTGAAGGAAACTGTAGGTTGAAGTCAAACCAGCAGCCACAAGCACAACGAAATGTTCATGAGATGTTTGTTTATTTTGCATTTTATATTTTTTTAATGTATGAGCATTCTGATTGCATCTGAAATGACTAAAAAAAAAAAAAAAGAGACATAATCTGTATTGTATTCTGATCAACTGCAGGCTAATATGTAAGCATCACAAAGCAAACTGAAAAAGCTCATTAAAGGTTGTAGAAAATAATGTTTCATGTCTTGTTTTTACTGCAGATCAGATGTTTTTAATGCTCTGCTGCCACCTGCTGAAACAAACCGCTCTCCATCTTTGGTTAACAGCACAAACAGCATTAGTGACGTGCACACAGGTGAACAAGCAGATAATCAACAATACTCCATGAACACTTGCTACGCAACTTTTAAAAAAGTTCACCTTCTCCGCCCTCGTCGGGTTTCTAAACAGCACAGCAGACGGCGAGGAGCAAACATGGAATGATCTGAAGTTACATTCAGCAGAACGAGTTACAGCCGTCAGCTTAGTGCAAAGATGCTGCTGTGTGCAAGCTCACAGATCAGACTGGAATACATTGTACACAGATTAACACACGTGCTGCCACAATCTCATACAACTAGCAACTATTTGTACTTTTACATATTGCAGTCGACAGAAAGTTCAGTACAACATGTGCGTTTCTGCCACAATGACAAAACAAAACAACTTTACATGAGAATTAAGATGTAGCATCTCGTTAATTCATCTTTCCAACTTTAATTTTAACCCGAGATGTTGCGATAACGTTTTTCTTTCTCAGTTCTTGAACTTGGGTTTCTGCCTGAGAACCAATCTATACGGAAGCCCTGAAGGTCAAGTGAGGATTCTTTTTCATCTAAATTATGTCTGAGCTATTTCATTTTTTCTCATGTGTTTAAATGAAAAATAATTCTCCTGGGGAAAAGACAAATCCACTACACACACAAAAAAATCTGCTGCCAAAACTTGTCTTTTTTCATTTAATTTCAAACATGAACATTTCTTTGTTTTGGATTCACAAATGAAGAAAGAAAAGAAAAAAAAATTCTCACAAAATGTTTGGTTTCGTATGTTTTCACACATAAAAGAAGAAAATTCTCCGGAGTTGAAAAAACACTTTTCATGCATGAAAAAAAAATTCCCGTAAAAAAGTCTTCTCCTGGTTTAACGCATGTAGAAAAAGAAATTATCCTAAAAAAAAAAACATGCAATGAAAATAAAATAAAAAAGTTGTTTGTAATGTAAAAATTCTACTGTGCAAAAAAAAAAAAAAAAAGATGTTTTCAGATTTTTTTCAGAACACTAACCCAAAAATTAAAAATTCTTCCACAAAATGTTTGGTTTCCATTTGGTGTCACGTGTATCAGGGAGAACAATGTTTGGCATTTAATTGGTTTCATAAATAAACCGAAAAGTATTCTAGTGGGAAAAAATGAGTTTGCATGTTTTCACACATGAAAGAAGAAAATTTTCCTCAGAAAAAAAAATCTTTTAAATGCATTAAAAAAATACTTCTTTGTTTCACACGTGTAGAAAAAGAAATTATTCTTAAAAAAATGTTTTTACACATGAAACAAAAACCACACAAGATAATAATTTTTTTTCTCTACATGTCTTCAGAAAAGAAAAAATAAAAAGTTCTCCTAGGGAAAAAAATGTTTTTATAAGTGAAAAAATTTGAGGCAAAACATTTTTTGGTTTCCATTTTGTGTTGTGTTGTCGTATGGGGAAAAATACTTGGCATGTTGTCAAACATGAAAAAAACTTTATCAATGGTTTCGTGAATATGGAAAAAAATATTCTAGTAGAAAAAACATTATTTAAACACATGAACAAAAAGTTCTGCAGGGAAAAAAAGATTCTTCCACAACATTTTTGGTTTTGCATCTTTTTACACATGAAAGAAGAAAATTCTCCAGAGGATAAGAATTAATTTGACGCAAGAAAAATAATTTTCACACATTTGGAAAAAAAAAAAAACGTCTCCAGCCAAAACTTTTTCCATTTGGAAATAATCCTGAAAAAAATCTAACATTTTATGATTGATTTCAAAAAATGTTTGATCACATAAAAAAAATTCTCCAGGGGAAAAACAGACACTTTTTCTAATGTACTGTTAGAGAAAAAAAAAGCAGGGATATCGAGACATTATTGTGTCAAACCTGTTTTTTCTTCTTAATCACAGGAGTGAAAATAATTTAGATCACTTTAGACTTTGAAAATGGATCACCAGGAAAAAAAGTCCTCACTTGACCCTCAGGGCTTCTGTAAATCTGCTACCAGTGCGCTAAATTCTATTTATATAATTTATATAAATTGTTTTATTTTTTATGTTTAGCCTGTAGTGATACTACAGAGTAAATGCGTTATACTTTTTCATTCTTCATTATCTAGTTTGACAGTCAGAACTGAGAAGACCACAAAAATCAACAGATGAATGTTTGCTAACATGCTAACTAGTTGCTAGTTGTTAAATTGCATACAGGTGAACGTTCTGATGCTAATAAATTACACGTATCTGATCAGTAATCCAACATTTTAGGCCGTATCAGAGGAATTTCTGATACTGATGTTGGTTTTGGAACAACGCTGATTTTAATCAGAAACCTCTCAATTTATAAAAACAATAATTTGGTGTATTTTCAACACAAAAATGTACAACAGGTGAGAAAAAGATCCAATCAAACAGAGCAAATTAACATTAAGTGCAATAACAAGAAAAGTGTTAATAGCTAATAACAAGTTAAACAAATTATTTCTAATCTAGAAACTCTCACCTCAAGGTCGACGTGATGTTAAGCAGCTCTAAACAGATCATGTGATCTGACCGAAAGCTCCAGAACAGTTACTAAATGGACCTTGAGGTGAGATTGTGTTGTTAACTGAAACTCTAACTATTAGAGAAAAATCCACCACTGGGATTAAACTAAAGGAATGACAACAGAACTATATTCTAAACTCTGACAAAGTTAATTACATAATTAACCGGCCACACGTTTTAAATACAATCAAGAATCACCGCTGAGAGTCCGACTGATGAAGTCTGAAAGTTCAGACGTTCAAACATTCACTCGTCTAAAAGTAGCTCAACGCGTGCAGGTATGAGGAGAATGTAAGAAGCTGCTCTGCTTCAGGCAAACAGACATTAAGATTAAAATCATAGCAGAAAGTCACAATATTACACTTTACGTTACGTTACAGACATTAAAAGTCATTCTTTCCAACTGAGGCAACATGAATCCGTCGTGTTTCAGCAGCTCTGCAGCCGCTCGAACACAGAATCAAAGGTAAAAGGTGATATTCAGCCTGGAGAATAAATAAGGAGGAAGACCATTTTCATACCTGCGTGTTCCTCCTCGTGGCCGCAGGAGAGGATCAAGTGCGTTTAGCAGTAAAAGTCACCATCATCTGTCGAACGCTCTAAACTCTGAGCCCTTAAATCACAGAACGATGAGGTAAGACCAGCGATTAAGACACTCACTCTGCGCTCTGGATACATAATCTACAGCGCTCAGAGACGTTCAGGCGATCAGCGCGGACTCAGAACTCCTGGATGACCCTGAAGTGGTTCTCGATGGACGGGGGCTCGTCCTCGAAGTGCAGCTTCTTACTGGGACAGGCTCCGAACTCCTCCAGGGTCTTGATGAAGCACCCGTACTCGCGGCCCACCCAGGCCCGCATCGGGTCGCACACCTCGTACGGGGTGACGTGGGCGTGGATCGACACGCCGCTGGAGGCGAACTCCTTCAGCACCTGCTTGTCCGTCACCCAGGTCTCGCTGCCTCCCGGGTGGCCTCCATCCAGCCAGTACATGTCGGCGATGCGCTTAATGAAGTGGGACAGCTGCGGGTCGGCGCGGGCTCCCGACAGCTCGTACACCATCTGGTTGAGGACCACGCAGCCTTTACTGAAGCCCACCAGCGTCAGAGAAAACCCTGAGGGGACGCTGTCGGCGCCTCCCTGTGGCTGGAGGGGGTTTGGCAGGTTGGCTCGCTCCATGCCGTGGCTCAGCAGAGACCTGCGATCAGAGACGTTCACACAATCACCACGAAGATTTAGTGAAGCTCACTAGGTTGAGGTGATGGTGGAGAACAAAACAAGAGCTAAAAGAAAGGCCAACACTGATGAACAGTCATGTGGACATTAAAACACTCTGAATGAATGATGATGTCGAGCAGTAGATGTGTGAATAAGCAACAAATTGACAATTTAACATCCTGTATCAACTTTTAACATGATAACATGTTCAAGATTTGTTTCTGCTGCCCTCCAGTAGCCAAATGCAGGTTAATCACAGCTGATCATGTGAGAGAACAATTATATGTTCAAAGAAATTAGCTGAACTTGAGCTGCTGCATTTTGGCTAAATTCAAGGAAAAACGCTGCTGGAGGTGGAACAACATCATCTCACGGATAGTTGGTCAAACATCGAACATACCTGAGGTGTCGGAACGCTGCGGTCTCACGCGAGTACGACGAGTGCTCCGGAGCCCCGAACATGTTGCTCTCCACGAAGTTGTGGTAGCAGCTGAACTTGTGCAGATACATTCGGGAGGCTCGGACGACCCAGATGTGTCGGTCGGGGAAACGCCGGCCCAGAGTGAGAGCGACCTGCTCCAGACTCCAGCGGAGCCACTGAGCTCCCTCAGGCTGCACAGACATCTCCTCCTGGAAGTTCTGACCCAACAACAAGCAGAAGGAGACGGTTTAAAGCCGCGGGACAACTTTTACACACTGGAACAACACGAACATGACGAGAGGAGGGAAAATTCAACGTGTCAACTTTTAAAATACAGAGACAATATCGTAAAATGGAGTCACGTTTGAAAGGATAACTGTGACATTGATCGGTGTAACCCTTTAAAAATAAATCATACTGGTCGATCCCTAGACTGAAAAACAAATTTATGTCCTTAATATTCAGGTCCGTGCATCCACAAAGCCGACGGTTTGCCTAAAATGAGTTGTTTAGTCATCGTGGTCATGACGTTTAGAGTACAAGGCTTTGAAGGATGAAGCGTTGTGGCATAAAGTTATCTAACTGCAGACGAGAGGAGTCGCTTTGGCAGCGTTGTTGGTCCTTTAAAAGCTTCAAATCTAAACGGAAGGATAAAAAGTCAGAGATGTCTGCCAAAAAATAAATGTTCCCTTCTCCTGACAACAGCCATGGTGAGAGTGTGAATGAAACACACACACACACACACACACACACACACGTCCATCTCTGACACACTACATTAGTTCCATCAGCAGCATCCTCTCAGCGTGCCGTCAGACTGTGTGGTCTCAACACAATGACCTCATTCTCTGTATTTACATGGAAACATCAGCGTGACGGCATCCTGTGCATACGAACGTCTCCTGGCAGACACCGGCACACTGTGGGAATATTAACACTTGCCTGGAAAGTCGCCTGATGAATTGCAAATGAGGACAAAGAAAAGAGGAGCTCTGATAAACAAGGCCACTTCTTAAATTCTTGAAGGCAATTAGAAAAGAAAAACAAACGGGCGATGTTTAATCTTCTTTCACTCCTCCATATTTCTTTACACTTGATTAGTGACGTGCCCGTCCGCTGACTAAAGAGCCTCTGAGACGGCTCGGCATAATCTGACAGCATAATCTGGCAACCGCTGCAATTAATAGGTTTGGCATCGGATGAAGAGACTCGACCGTCTTTTCTTTAAAGTTGTTCAGAGCTGCACACGTGATCAGAAACACACCTGTGATGCTCACGGCGTCTCAGAGGGAGAACAGAACACAATGTGCTGGATCTTCATCAGGAACAAAGTTTTGTTTTAAGTGTTCTGCTCTTAACGAAAAATAGTTTCTTAGTTTTGATGTTCTCCACATTAATTTTGACCCAAACAGCTTCCTTCCGTGCGGTGACACAGTTGATGGTTGATAAGGGCTGAAGTGAATAAGTTTTAGTGGCAATGGTTATTTTTGCATTTTTGCCTGTCGGTAATATTTTGAATAATTGAGCAGCCTTGATGTGGAAAACTGCACATTTTCCAATAAAACTCTACAGTGCAGAGGGCTGGGAAATAAAGTGTCAATAACGCAATATATCAACTATCATCAATATATATCATCATGTCGTGTGTGTGTGTGTGTGTGTGTTACACAGTTTCATCTCAGTTGTTAAATAAATGTTGTGGAACTGAAAATATGTATAATGTTGTGAATAAATTCCACATATGACCAGTTCATGTTTT
>OZ023164.1:28789007-28791507 GCA_963678695.2 Diplodus puntazzo | reverse complement strand
CGTGGAGGCTGCTTTTGTTTACTGCACTCACTCCAGTTGTGTGTGTGCATGCACGTGTGTGTGTGTGTGCCGGACAGGACAACACTATAAAGAGGAGATGAAACTGCTGCAACCCGCACAGGCCGGCGTTTCTCCAGGAACTTAGCTGAATTTTTCCCTTTTCCTGAGATAACTCACCACAGTCTGGTGTATGTACTGTATGTGTCCGTCCCCCCCAGTGTGCCCTGTGAGAGACCCCCTCTCTCTTTTCCTCTGCCCCCCCCATCTCTTGTTTTCGAGCTCGGTGTCATGGCATGGGTGGGGGGGCACCACCGACATGGAAATGTGGAAATCCCTGTTTCAACAATGAGCTCATCCGTGCCCTGGCGTGGATCCCTGGCCTCGCTCTCAATCTTTCTCTCCCCGTCGCCCACGACCGTAAATATTTCATTCACGGTGACACTATCACTGCTTCGATCTAACACGTGTTAAAAATCAAGTAAATACGCGGCGTTCAAACAGGAATGTGTTGCAACAAGATGGATCTACAGCATTACAGCTATGAAAAGAATCTCCTTTATCACTGTAAACTGTGGGAAGCACCCAAGACAACACCTGGCTTTTATTGGATTCTGCCTGATGTGGTTAAAGGCTTGTTCAGCCATCTCACCGAGAAATCAATACAAAGTATTCACGCCCTTAAACTGAGATTAGGCTTTTCCGCAGCCGCTTCTGTGCGCACGCACACACAGAAAAGACACACCTTAGAACCACATTAAAATATGTTGGCAGAGTTCACAGTCCTCCTCACATCCAAACCACAATAGAAGAAAAATGCATTTATTTTTAAATTGTGTTGTTTTGTCTGCCGTCAGAGCTGCTGACTTTAAAGGAGTGGCTCCACATTTTAGGAAATACATGTCTTTTTCTTTTTATCTTTCTTGCTGAGAGGCAGATGACACAGCAGCCTGACACACTTAGCATAGCACAAAGACTGGAAACAAGATAAAAAAAAAAAAAACGCCCACCAGCGCCCTTAAGATTGCTCATCAGCGAGTTATCTTGTTTGTTTGATCCGTTCAAAACCCAAACTGTAAAAAATGACTCATTGCACTTTTATGTGATCATGTTCCAGAGTGTTTTCTTGGCCAGCTGCAGTGACTTCTTTCTTTCTTTACACTTTGATTCTAAGAGATGCTGAATTTTGTTTGACTCAGACAGATCTATAGCTGCTTCCCCCAGTTTACAGTCTATTTGCTAAGCTAAGCTAATTGGCTGTGACCTGTAGCTTCACGAACTGGACTCTTGATGGGAGTGCCACCAGGTGCTGTCATGATTGATGACTGACAAGTTCTCTCAGGCTACACTGGCTACAAGCTACGTCCTCTTATTGTTGCACAAACGCTTCCTGGCTGCACATGATTGGACAAATGCTTTCACTTATGAGATGTGTGCTCCGAGGTTTCAAAAGCGGACAAACATGACGACTGGTTTGGAGTCTCTACTTAATTAATGCTAAGGGACAGGTTTTCAATTTTACCACGCTTGTTGGTGCCGCTTTCTTACATAAAGCATTAGCAACATGGCTACTGCTAGCAGCCTGGCTACTGTCCAAAGCAAAAAACAACCGCAAGAATCCAAATTTAACCTTGAAACCCTAAAATAAAATAAATACCCAGTTGTCTTAATAAGTAGGCAGGTTCTGTTGCCTACTGATCTAGTAGAGAGAATGCCGCCATTGAACCATCTTGAGTTCCGGTAGCAAGGGGTACACATATCACCAGGGGAACCAATTTTGACGCAACACAGGGACTCTCAGTTCAAGTTCACTCTCGCTCTACCTCGGTTTCCATCATTTTTTCCACAAATATTTCACAGAGATTCCAGTTGTTCCATCGGTACACTGGGATAGTGATTGGGGAAAACGATGCCTCTTCCTGTTTTGGTCGCGCAATGACAGACTTGCTTCCGCTGTGCCATATTTCAACCTTTATTTGGGTGGAACCGCAGTGAAAACAAGGTTTATAGAGAACCAATATACTCACATGGTCTCATTTTTCTACAGCCACTACTAGCCGATTCCCACTTTGAATGGTTCAATCAAAATGTGTTTCTGTGAAACATTTAAGGCAAGAAAAAGTCATGGCCTTACTCAACCTGTCTTCAATAAGATTGACAACAGCTCGTTTAAAAGGTTTTTGAGAGTGTCCAGTGGTGCTGGATGCCCCTGATTTGAATAGCATAGCCTAGACCTCAACTTTATTCAAATGAGGAGTGGCCGATGTGATGCCCCGTCTCTTCACTGCACAGCTGCTTACATTGACAATAAATGGGAAGCATGGAAATGATGTATCTGTTGACACTTACCACAACGTTCAACAAGGAGGCAAAGTCGTTGTGTCAAACTATTCCTTTAAAAAGAGACCTTTACCTGTGCTGCCTTGATAGTCGTAGTTTGCCATTTTTCTGTTACAGCTCAACCTTTTCCATCAGCAGTACATGTAGTCAGAAGAGCTCTTGA